>CYKH01001587.1:2460-45405 GCA_001460835.1 Bodo saltans
AATTGAGCGGAGGATATTATCCGTTTTCTGAAACGGCATCCCCTGCTGCCAGACGAGATTTTGAGCTTCTCAAGGGTCTACTGTTTTGGTAAGAGAAACGTCCTGCGTACCCTTTTTTTTTCGAGGGATCGTGTGTTTGTTTCACACGTTCACCAATTCATCACGAGATAGAGATTCAAACAAATAGAGATTATGCAGTCTTTCCCTTTTTTTTTGATGTCCGTGGTTTGCGTTCATGACACGTCATTTTCTTTTTCCTGCTTGTTCGCGCTAATAATACCAAAAGCCTTTCTGCGGTATTCCACCAGACACACCCATCATTCATCCATCACCATGTTTGCTCGCAACGCTATCCGCCTTCAGATGTACTCTCAGACACGTGCCGAGGTCCTGGAGAAGACCGCCAAGTACACCGTCGGTGATTCTGGCTCTGCGGGTAAGAGCTTCGCCATGTACGCTGGGATTGTCGCCTTTCCCTGCGTTGCATTCGCCATCAACGGTGCGTACCCTCCAACTCGCCGCGTGACCGACTCCCATGGCTACGGTGGTGTCGACGCTCCCAAGAACAAGAACGCAGTTTGGCAGGGCAAGTAAGGGGGACGGAAGGAGAATATAAGTGAATTCTTCGTCCCGCCCTCTTCTTCCCACCAACCATCAAAAGATTTTGTTTCTCCCGCTGCACCAAAGAAGGAACGGCTCACCACACGAACACAAACGGCACCTGCAGACAAAAATGTGTTCTGTTGGGTTGTGTGGTGTTTTTTCGAGTAGTCGTCATGCATTGCTCGACTATTTAACCATATTCAACACTCACGCGCACATACAGCTGCAACGCGCCGATGTGACAAGTTTCCTTCCTTTGAGAGTTTGCGCATCAAAATTCCACATTTTTCACTCGTTTCATTTTGAAGTGAGTTGCATCGTTCGATTTGCGCTGTTGTGTTCTCTCCTGTTTTCCCCCGATCGTTCTTTGCATTTTGTGAGAGCTCGTAATCTACAACTCTTTCGGTTTTTCACTTTTTTTTTTCTTTTATCACCCCCTCACCCACTCGACAGACATCAAAAAACCTTTTTTTTTGTCCCGCGTCGTCGCGACTCATTCGCACTTTACCCAAAGTGTTGGTCGTCGCAATTGTGACGCATCAAAATCCCTTTTTTTTTCTACTGTCAACCATTTCATTCTCTTTCATCGAGAGAAACGAGCTTCATTTTTTTGTTTTCCTTTGTTAATAATAATGTGATGTAGTAGACTGTTGCTTCATCTTTTTTTTTGTTCTCTCTTCGATGCAATAACCAGTAACAAAAACAACGTGCGATTTGTACCGGAACTCTGCTTGTGAACATGCGTGTTCTTGTCGTTACCATCTCAGATCGCTGCAGCAAAGGCGAAGCAGTTGATGCAAGTGGCCCTAAAATTGTGGAATTGATTGCGTCGTTTGCCGAAGCAACACACCGAGACCTTCAAATTCAATCTTGCCTTGTTCCTGATGAACTGCATCGCATTCAACGAATTATCACACAAGTGACCGACCGCACAGATCCGTTGTTTCCCACGTTGATTGTCACAACAGGTGGCACTGGGTTCGGTACTCGGGATGTGACTCCAGAAGCTGTGCGACCGCTGCTGGATAAAGAGGCGCCTGGGATCACACAATACATGCTGCACCTTGGACTGCAGCACACACCGTATGCATGGCTTTCACGAAGTGTGGCGGGTGTCCGCAAGCGTACAGTGATTGTAACACTTCCTGGGAGCCCCAAGGCGGTGGCGGAGGTGCTGCCGTCGTTGTTGGAAAACGGCCTGATGCACGCTGTGCATCTAGCAAGTGGCGAGGAGGAGGTTACTGGAGACCTGCTCCATCGTCGGACAACGCCGGCAGCGTCGTCCCCTCGCCGGAGCGAGTCACCTGTCCGATCGGTAAGCTACGCCCATCACTCCCACCGCTCGTCGCCAGATCGAGCCGTCTCCCAGTCATTGGGAAGCGACGAGTCTCGTGTCGCACCACATGTCATGCAGGGCCCAGGTCGTGTGCCTGCCATTGGCCAAGCGCCTCTTATGGCGAATCAATTAACACCGAGACGATCTCACGCTGAGCCTGGTGCGACCGCGGCACCTTATCAGCAGGCGCAGCGATCCTCGTCGTCGGGCTCTCAGTCTTCGCCTTCACTGCGACTTCGTAGCACACCACCCGCAACTACTACTAGCAGCAGCGCTACCAGGTCTGCTGCACCCACGGTAAAGTTTGCCTCTGACGTTTCAGCTGTTGCGTGGCGCGATCGGGAGTCTGTTTGGCCCATGATCCCTATGACCGACGCACTTTCTATCATTCACGACACGGTGCTTTCCTGCGGGGTCCGCCGCACGGAATATCTCCCCCTCCACCGCACGCTGGGCCATGTGCTCGCAGAGCCAGTGACGTCTGATTTCCCTCACCCACCGTTTCGCGCTTCTATTAAAGACGGTTACGCGGTGATTGCATCAGATGGTCCAGGATTGTATCCTGTAGTAGGGACGCTTGTGGCGGGGTCGCACCCAGACGGCTTTATGTTGCAACCAAAGCACATTTGCCGAGTGAACACCGGTGGGCCGGTCCCTCACGGTGCCGACGCCGTGGTACAAGTGGAGGACACGAAGGTCATGGATGTGACGCCAGAAGGTGAGGAACTTACAGTGTTCGTCATGAGCCGTGCAAAGCCGAATCAAGATATTCGTCCCATTGGCTGTGATCTGAAGGAGGGGGGTGTGGCGCTGGAGGCTGGTGTGACCATCCGTGCTCCAGAGATTGGGCTCGCCGCTTCTGTTGGGGCGACTGTCTTGACGGTGTTCCGGAAGCCAACGGTTGCAGTTTTGTCCACCGGTGACGAGCTTGAGGATATCTCTACTCTTCGCACTCGTAAGTCATCTGGTGGTGCCTCCACCCTCGCGCCACACCCCGGGAAAATATTCGACTCCAACAAGTCAATGCTAATGGCCGCTGTTGTGGAGTCCGGCTACGATGTCGCAGATGCTGGCATCGCCAGGGACAACATGGAGGATACTCGGCAGAAACTGCGAGTTGCTTGGGAGTCGGCCGATGTCATTATTAGTTCCGGAGGTGTGTCCATGGGCGAAGTGGACTGTGTGAAGAAGGTGTTGGAAGAGCTCGGAGCGACCATCCACTTCGGCCGGGTCAACATGAAACCCGGAAAGCCTACAACGTTTGCGTCACTCGGATCGAAATTGTTTTTTGCTCTTCCAGGAAACCCTGTCAGTGCGATGGTGTGCTACCACTTGTTTGTCGTTCCGGCCCTCCGCGCTGCATCGGGCATGAGCCCCGATCCTACTATCCTCCGAGCTCGACTTCTTCAAGACTTTAGGCTCGATCCCCAGCGCCCAGAATACCACCGATGCGTCGTTGGTCGCAGCGTTGTGACAGTAGCCGCAAAGCCTGCCATCGACGTCAACGCCGACGCGCACGACGTATTAGGGGGAACTGCGGAAGAGGGGCTTGAGCTCACTGCGTCGAGTACCGGCATTCAGGCGAGCCATCGTCTGCTCTCAATGGCCGGTGCTAATGGACTTGTGGTGCTGCCTGCAGGGGTGGGGTCGTTACCCAAGGGATCCATGGCGGATATTCTCCTGATTGGCCCATTGTAATCGCCTTGTCGTCAAGAAAAGTGCCATTTTTATCGAAAAAACAACAACAACACACAGATTGAAGGAGCAACAACGGAAGACGAAGAAGATTTTTCGTTTGTGTACACGGCACCCCACTGTGTGTTTTGACCTCATCAACGAACCCTTAGCGTTGCTTTTCTTTTCTGAAAATCTGAAATTGTAACCCTGAAAATTCATCACGAGGTTTTCTTTCTCCTTATTAAGCTTCATACTTTAACACAAAAGGACATCCCATGCCGCCAAAGCACAACCAAGCCGCCTCTACAACAACTGCGGCAGTGGCGGGCAAGAAAGCGCCAACAACAACAATGACATCCACCACAAAGCGTCTCTTTCTTTTCGCTTCAACGCTTATCCCCATGCTGGCCTTCCTTAGCTTTCAAATCCCCTCGTTTGTGACAACTGACGTTGTCTGTTCCTGGACTGAAACATTTTTCTCCGATGCTGCCCTTGATGAAACGAAATCGAAATATGCCGAGGTGGCCAATGCAGCTATCGTCGGGACTCAGCTGTACAACCGTACGATGCATTGGGGGACGTATCGACCCAATGTTCTGATGGGCGTGAAGAATCGTGCCCCTCATCCGCTTCTATTTGGCATCGCGTGGTATGACGCTGCAGGCCGATTTGACGTCAAACACAACGCGGTGGAGTCTGATAGGCTGATGTTTCGCTGGGAATTCCATGATGGACAGTTCTTTGGCGTACAGCGCATTGTGGACTACGAAAACCGAATCGAATTTATGATCGATTTTGTGAAAGCACCCGACGGCCAAGGCTGGGACGTGCAAGCGACTGCCCGGCGGATTGGCGGAAGCAACACGCCTATCACCTTCGTCGTCTACTTCGCGCATGAAGGTGGTGCACAGAAGTTCCCGTTACAGTCCATTTCCGGTTCTACTCAGCATAAAGCTGCTGCCAACGATGATGAACGTTATCTGCGGAGTGGAAGTGGGGATGTTGTCGGTGTCGCTGGTGCAATCGAGCCCCCGCTTGCCGCCACTACGCCAACAGAGGCCGCCTTACCTCTGATACCTTTTGTGGCAACCTTGACAGACAGCTGCCAAGCATTTGCAGCAAACGCTACTATGCCGTGGACAGAGTTTGCGTTTTCAAAGCCGCAAGACGACGCTTGGAACTTTGAAATGCGGCGGACTCCAGGGCGTGTCGTCGCTGACAGGTCGCAGCATCACAAGACCAACGCAAACAACGTGATGGTGTTCAAGAAGGAGTTCACTTCAGACTTCCGCATTCAAGTTTGCCTGAGGGAACTGCCATCTACAACAACACGCAGCAGCAGCGGAACTCTGCTGGAAACTGATGCCACTACACCACAGCCATCTTTGCTCTCTTCCCCTGTGCTCCCTGCTTGCCAGCTGACACGGTTGGTGAATTTTCACAAAGCGTCATTTGAAGCGAAGTTTGACAAACTCTTTTTGTCACACATTGTCAGTGGACGACCTGCATCGTCGTCACAAAGCTATTCCCCGGATGTGACAAAGCGGTTGGAGTACCTACAAAAGCACAGTAAAGCACTCAAACAGATGGCGTCTTCCGCGCTTAGTAGTCTTATCGGATCCATCGGGTATTGGCACGGAAAGTACCTAGTCGTGCCGGAAGAGGTGGATGAAGCGAGCGATAAGCGTGGCCAATTTGTGACGTCCTCCTCCGCACAGCGCGGCGGCCAGATTGACTCGGAGACGACATTTAGCATTTCACTTTTCTCCGGCGCTCCTTCACGTGCCAAGTTTCCTCGTGGATTTCTATGGGACGAGGGGTTTCAACAATTGTTGATGTATCGATGGAATAGTGAAGTGAGTAAGGACGTCATTGCACACTGGTTGATGGTCGCGATGGATCCAGCGACCGGATGGATTCCGCGAGAGCAGATTCTTGGCAAAGAAAGTCGTGGCCGCGTCCCTCGCGAGTTTGCTGCGCAGCATCCTCAGCACGCAAACCCACCATCGATGGTGGTTGCCGTCCAAAGCTTGGCACTATCAGAGCACAAGACGGCCGATGACATTGCTTTCTTACAACGCATCCTACCAAAGCTCACAGCATGGCGAGATTGGTTCCACAAGACCCAATGCGGCTCATCCCCCAATTGCCATAACAGCCGGAGAGTCTTTCCGACCTCTTCCTCCTCAAACGATGCGCAACAGGTGAATACGAGTGAGTTTCAGTACCGTTGGCGATCACGCAACGGATTCCACCTTCTCGCGTGTGGCTTGGACGACTACCCTCGTCCTGTTTGCTTTGCGGACGGACGTCCGTCGAATTCTGGGGGTGCGACAGTGTCTACCGGTAACGGTGTCCAACAAACAACGACTCATCGGAAGGAGAAGCACGTGGATTTGATGTCGTGGATGGCGCTTATGACGGAAACAATCGAGAGCATCAAATCTGCTGCTATCGTGTCCTCAAACGAAGAACAATCTGAAAAGCCAAAGTCTCGTGCTTCAATTCCATGGGAAGAACTACTTGTGAAGCTTCACTGGGACGCGAAGTCGAATCGCTTTTCGGATGTGACTGGATGTCCTGAGGTCTCGTCGAAAGAGACGGGAAAGTCAGAGAACGAAGGGGAGAAGAAGAAACTACCAAACTTCCGCGGGTACTCCGGACACTTCTCGCCCTACGTAGGGTATGTCAATCTGTTTCCCTTGCTGTCCCTCACCATCAACGATAAGAAGTTGGCGTTGTCCGTGTTGCGCCTTGCCCGGGACGAATTGAACACGCCGTTTGGACTAGCTTCCATTTCCCTTCACTCACGCAGCCTTCTTGCACAGTACGGGCAGCAACACGAAAGCTACTGGGCGGGGCCAATCTGGATCAACATCAATTACCTGTTCCTGCGTGCGTTGAAGTTGAAGTACATCGAACTCTTAGGAAGTGAAGCAGAGGAGTTTTATCACACGCTGAGATCCGAACTACTTGAAAACATTTTAAAGCAGTACATCGCGACGGACAAGCTTTGGGAGAATTATCACTGGGAGTCCGGGAAAGGACTTGGCACGGCGCCATTTACAGGATGGACCGCACTTATTGTACTGATTCTTGGAGAGCAGTATTGAGCCCGCTGTTCGGCTTGACCGCTTGTTTTCTAAAATCTTGTTGTTTTTTTTTTCGTTACGATTTCTTTGTTTCTTATCAGTTTTATATTATCAACGATCTGTTTGTTTTTCGTTCGAGAAAGAACACGATACCGGTCAGATGATGAACGGCGGCGGAGGTGGTGGTGGCGGCATTCGCGAGATTGGCACAGTGACTGGCGGTATGGCGATGATGAACTTCGACGAGAAGACTCGCCCATACACTCGGGAAGATTTCTTGAAGTTTTTACAGAATTACGATACGAACCTTAATGATGCAGAAAAGAGACTCTTGGAAAAGGGTATGGCAGGCACTATTATTGGCATGCCAGTAACGTTTGCTGCGACATACATGATTACCAAGCGTCTTGCGTGGCATCGAGTCGCACGCATGGTGCCTTACCCATGGATTCCAAAAGCTGGCCGTTTCTGC
Organism: Bodo saltans; assembly: GCA_001460835.1. NCBI lineage: Eukaryota > Euglenozoa > Kinetoplastea > Eubodonida > Bodonidae > Bodo > Bodo saltans. The sequence continues at coordinate 9,641 of CYKH01001587.1, forward strand.
TTGGCTGCGTCGGCAGCCACACTTCCGTACATGTACGTTCAGTCGTGGTTTGTGAACTCTGTGTTTGCTCTTGACAGCTCTAGCGACTTAGCGTTCCATTTGAAGAGATACATGGTCACACAACGGAACGGTATGATGTTTTCTCGCACAGCGACTCGAGAAGTCACTCGTGAAGAGCAACAAGCGCTTGGCAAAGAAGCGACGGAACACGTGCTGTCGAACAGAATGGCGAATCGGCCGTCGTCGAATGGAGCAATGGACGTCAACCTTGCACTCGGTGGGCAAGTGATGCTGCCACCGGCACAGTCGGGGTACAAGCCTCTTCCTTCACAAAAGTAGAAGAGCCGGAAATATGAGAATTCAAAAGTTGTTCACAATCCGTTTTGTTGAATAGTGTGATCGCGTAAAGTCTTGTTTCTTATCCTGGATAGCTTTCCCTCAAACTTTTCTTTTTGCTTCAGAAAGTAGTTTTGAGCGATATTCAACACGCCAACATGGCCACTTCTCAAGAAACGTTAGCGATGCACCCAAGTGTGCAGGACTTGGACATGGACTTGACCAGAGTGAACCCTCGCAAAGTACACTACCACAAGTTGGTCATCAATAGCGGCCCCCTTCACGAGCCTAGCGACCACGGGCGTTCCTCCCTTGTGAAAAAGAATGTCCCCAAGGGGCAAACGGTGACAACCATTCGTAACGACGCGAATTTAAAAGCGGCAGCTCGCGCGTTGTTAATTCCCTCTGAGGTTGGTGCTGGCAGCAAAGGGATCACGATTCCCCCTGTGTTGAAAAAGACCGGCGGAGTGCCACCGCTAACGTCTCCCGTTTCCGCTTCATCTGAGTCTCCTTTAGGCGCTTCCACAGGAAGCCAAGGCGGCAATGTTGTGAAAAAGCCTTCCAGCATTCAAAATACAAACCACAATAAACACGGACCGAAGCTGACGTCCGATAGGTTAGCGGGGCTTTCTGCAACGAGCAGTCAGGAGGGACTACCAATTCCTCTCCCGCCTGTTCTTGGCGCTAGCGCGAGCAGTAACAAAGTCGGCGCCTCCATCCCAGCGCCACGCCGGGCATCGTCGATAGTCTCTTCGAAAGTGTCGTTCGCGGCGACAGATGCCGAGAGCTTTTCTGTCTACTCATGCAGCTGCTGCCATGTGCGACCTCCATCGTCGTACGTGGGCAATGCATCTGATTACGACAACTTGACAAGTGTGTCTCAGCGTCCATCGAATCATACGTCAGTGGTGTCAATCAGCAGCACAAAATTGCGAAAACTAGAAGATGATTTGAAGCAAGAGCGCAAAGACCGCCTAAAGACACAGCAAGATCTTGCAGTTATCCAACAACGCCAGGCATTGCTCCTAAGCAAACTTTCTGAAGATGAACGGAAGAAACTAGATGCATTGGTGCTCCAAGTGAAGTAACCGCGAAAAAAAAAGAAAAAGAAAAAGAAACTCCTGAGCCACCATCCGGTGCTACAAGGAGTCGAAAGAGTATGTAAACTGTTTGTAGAATAGTAACAACGACGCTCTTTGGAATGTGGCATTGTTGTTTTTGTATTCTGAGACCGCGCAAACGAGTCGCTCCAAGTTTTTGAGAAAACGAGCACCAAGTGAACTGTCTTCAGTCATATGTTTTTATCGAGGTTCTCTCTTTTCGACAAAGATACTTTGAAGAACAAAAAGAATATGGCCAGCCTCCCTCCTGGTGCCCAGGTGCAACCAATTGACTCCATCACTCCCTTCCTCAATGGTCGGTGGTGGATCAAGGCGCGCATGACCGATAAGAGCGACATCCGCACGTGGAACAAACCAACTGGGTCGGGAAAACTGTTTAGCTTCACCCTTGTCGATCAATCGTCTGCCATTCGTGCCACCGCCTTCAATGAGACAGTGGATCAGCTCTTCCCTATGCTTCAACCTGGCAACGTGTATTACTTTAGCGGAGGCCAAGTGAAGAACGCCAATCGAAAGTTCAGCAACGTGAACAATGACTACGAATTGACCTTCGACAAAACGACGCAAGTTGTCCCCGCTCGCAACGACGCAGAGTCCATGAGCATCCCGGTCCAGCGGTACAACTTTGTTCCCATCAAGATTCTCCAGCAGCGTGAGGTCGGGTCTCTTGTCGACGTGCTCGCGGTCGTCATGCAAACGGGCGAGTTGTCCAACCTTGTTCAAAAGGCGACAGGAAAAGAACTCACCAAGCGGTCGATCAAGATCGCGGATAGTACCGCCAGCATCGAGCTGACACTCTGGGACGAAGGCGCTAAGAATTGGAACATTCCGACTGGCTCGATTGTTGCCTTCCGCCAGTGCCGCACTGGTGCGTTCGACGGCGTCACTCTCGGCACCACGCAGCAGACAACCTTTGACACGAACCCGAACATTCCTGACACAAAGAAGTTGAGTGACTGGTTCCACGCCACAGGGGGCAACGACGTGTCGTCCCTTTCCAACCAAGGAACGCGCGGCGGCGAGAAGGATTCTGAGAACTTCAGGGGCCGGAAGTTTTTCGAGGATATTCAAACAGAGCGACTTGGCCGCGGAATTAATGCAGATTTTATCGACGTCCGTTGCACTCCCGTGTACTTGAAGACAGATGGCCAGTGGTACGATGCGTGCCCCACGCCCAAATGCAACAAGAAGGTGGTCCCTGTTGGTGCATCAGGCAATCAATTCAAGTGTGAGAAATGCGACCGTGAGGTCGTCCCAATCCAGCGTTACCTCGTGTCTCTTCAGGCATCTGACAATGTTCAACAGTTGTGGTTGACGATGTTCAATGAAACGGCGGAAGAGTTCCTTGGCATCACTGCTCAGGAGTTGAAGAAGCGTAGCGAGGCAGATCCTTCGTACATTACCAAGGTGGCCCAGTCCCGACTTCATCGCCCGCTTTTGATGCGCATCCGTGTCAAGGAAGAGCGTCAAGGCAACGACGGTGATGATCGCACGCGTCTGACTGTCACGAAGGTTACCGAGATCCTTCCGATTGAGCGGATTGAGGGTGAAAAGCGCCCCACGCAAGGAAATCTCAAGGATGAGATCAAGCACTTGCTTGACTCCGTGGCTGCTTACTAAACAATAGCCGTCGTTGCCTTTTATGTTGACACACATTGCGGGACGACACCATAGAGACCCCCTTATTTTTACCTTGTTGGAGGTCGATTTTTTGTGAAGGTCGACACTCATACAACCCCATACAATCCTTTCCTTGTTGTTTTTGAAAACAAAACGTGATATTTTTCGGAGCCGCTTTCTCATACCCAAGATGAAGTCAGGTATCTTGCATAGATGCGAAGAAAATCAGAAGAGAGATACTTGCGTGAATGAACTGTTTGCAAGTGAAGCGAGGGCCACCGGTGGAACTTTAATGGACGGAGAGAGCGTGAGAGAGAGAGGCAACAATTATGGCCCTTCTGAGGGATTTGATGGTTCTTATTCTGCGCGAGATGAGCCCCCCTTTCAGATTACCGAAGTACCCAACAGCACACTTCCCTGTCTCTAAACAGTTTGTTTGTTTTATTTCCATCCGCACACAGGAGAAACAAAGAAAGCGATGATGCGAAGTGCAGCGTTTGCCCGGAGAACGGTGATAAGCGGCGCATGCGCCGGGTCGCTGATGAACGCGCTCTCAGCGGCCTCACCTGCTTCTGTTCCACAATCATTCCTTGTAGTTGCCCCGCTCTGCATGGCTCGTCGGTCGTTTGCTACGACGGAATTGTTGATGTGCAGTGCTCAGACGAAACCGACGGAATCAGCGTCGTCTGGCCCTTCGACTGTCGAAAGTGGTGCGGCTGCTGACGCGGCGGCCTCCGCCCTAGACATCGCAATGCGCGTCAATAAGCTGAAGCGACTTCATCAGACTGGTGGGAATGCGAACAGCGGTAAAAAGCAACTCGAGTTTACTGCCTGGAAGGAGTTAAACGCATTGAGCGAGGAGCAAATCAACCACGCAGAGGGCAAAGCGGTGGCGCTGCTGCTGAACTCGTGGGCATACTTCGCAAAGTTCTGGGAGAAGGGCAAGGACGGTCCACACGGCGTCAATGCACCCGAAGGCGAAGCTTCAGCACAAAACTGAGTGGGGAAGAAAAAATGAGAATCTTCTTGTCGTTTGTTGGGGGAGAATATCTGCGTCTCTTACATTGCGTTTTGGGAAGGCGCAAATTTCTCATTTCTTCGTGCTTGTGGGAAAGAATGATCGTTGCGGCAGAAATGCAAAGGAACACAGAACGAAGAATTTCTATTGAATCTTTTGCACGAGCGTAACGTAGGTGTGTTTTCGGTGCGTGGCGTCGGGGTGTTGGAAAGTGGAGAAAAATGAATCTAGTGATTGTGATTGGTGGTACGACTGGCAACAAGAAAAGAGATGGTTTGACAAAGAAAATAAAGCAACGGTTAGGTTTTTTTGACCCGTGGTGCGCCTCTCGCTCGCGTGTCTCTCTACATCAACGAATTTACCTAGCTCAGAAAAGAAGAAGACCAATAACAGCGTGAGAAACGCAGTTTTCCTTGTTTTGCTAATGCAACATGTTTATTGTTTTGTTTGTTTGTGTTGTTCGCCGCGAAGAAAGATGAGGAGGAGCCTAGCAGGGTCGTTTCAGGGCGATATATTGTCTTTTTGTCACAAAAACCGCCGCATCGTGACAACCTGTCTTGCGGGAAGCAAGAGGACATTCGTGGAAACTAGCCCAAACCCTCCGGACTCGAACTCATCAAAGTTGTTAAATCGATGTGAAGATGTGCTTCTGGGCGGAACAATGCCGAAGCAACACCAACACGTTGATTGGGACAGCAGAGTTTCGAGCTTCCGCAGCAGCCTTCGACGAAGCCTTTTAAGATTGCACAGAGTCGCCCAGCGCGTAGTTCTCGCACCGCCTTCTTCTTCAATGGCGGCTCATCACAACCATCAGCACAGCAAACAGCACGACCGTTACCAAAGACCACTGTCAGTTTCCGCTTCGCGTCAGTGGATCGAGGAGGTACACCGCTGTTGCGATCGCGCTGCGGTGGAATTGCTGCGTAGCAGAGGAGAAGGTGAGAATGAAGTCGTGTTGCAAGATACAGACGTCGCTGCCTCTCAACAACATTTGAAATTTTGCGTCGTTGGAAGAATGGAAGGCTTGTTGTTCTCTCCTCAACAAAATACTCATCCTCTTGTAAAGGGTACGAGTTTGTATGACTCGTTACCAGCGTGGTTCGCTGACAGTATTGTCAGCGTCACGACAAGTCAGCCGCAAGACCAGTACGTGCCACCGCTGGAAGTGTCAAAGGGCGTCATGGCAGGAGTGGAGTCGCTCGAGATCCTGCAACGCTGCCACCTCTTTCCATACTCGCAAGACAACACCAGTGACGTCAATTCGCAAGACGGACTGTTGTCTGTGGTTGACGTGGAGCGCATGATGCACGCTGTCGAGTTGGCGTCCGATGCTTCTCGTGTGACACCAGATCTGCAACACCCGATGGCTGCTTCTCACAGCACACCTGGACCACTTCGACCCACAAAACGTTCACTCGAAGCAGAAGTACTAAAAGGCACCATCGAGGAGCTTAAACAAGACGTTGACGATAACGGGTTAGTCATCACGACAACAGAGATTGTGCAAGCACTGTTGTTGCGCGTGTTTCTCGTTGCGTGCGCCCAGCTCTTGCGTGACTGCCCCTTTGACGACAAGCACAAGCCTGCGTCAAGTAGTCATTTGAGTAGCAGCTTCCGCAGACTTGCTGGTTGGGAGCAGGTCTCGTTGGTTCCGTTGAAACTCGTCGATGGCCGGGAAGGTGATGGGCGAAACAAACTAAGTTCAGTCTTCGCTCAGATGAGCATCTCCTTCAATTGCCGCGTCTTCATGCAGTATGTTGCCTTTGGAAATTGCAGTTTGGGCTACCTTACTGAGTTTGCGAGACGCAGACGATTTTCAGCGTTGTTGTTCCCCAGTTCCCCAGCAGAATTGACGAAGGCACTTTGGATGGCGTATGTCCTTCATGTGAAGAGACTTGCGAGGCGTATTCGTATTCAGAAGGATCCATTACTCTCGTCCGTTGCCACCACTGCAACCAACAACAACAACAACATTGCTGCCAACGACGACCGTGGTGGTGGGGAGTTGATTGTGTCTGCTTCTTCCTCCTTTCTTCTGACCCCTGCAATCGGATTATCTCTCCTAACGAAGTTGGTCCAGGAAGCAGCAGCTGCTGCAGGAGGTCCAGAACCACAAGGGCAGCACCACACATTAAGTGAAGGACGTTGCCTCGATGAGCATTGTGCTGTGGTCAGTCTGTGGCATATTACCGTCGATGTCATTGGACCTCTCATTGAAAAGTATCGTCGTGATGTGCCACCTGCACTTGCGAGGCTAGTTGTGTTGAACGCCGTGGTCCCCGCCTTGAACGCAATGATGGAGTTTTATGCGAGCAGCACAAACAACGGCGTCAGAAGCGGTGACAAGGAATGGGACGAGATCCTGCGATCATTTACGAGTAGCACCACACAGCAGTCCATGATTGCATCGCAGTCCAGTGACGCACTGACGCAACGAAGGTTTTTGGTGAGTTCGTTTCAAGTTGTGACTTCAGAATTGCTTGAGGGAGTAAGAGGAAACGCGTCCAGCAACAAAACGTTGTCAGAAAGAAACGCCCTCGCCGTCGCATACTTTGTCTTGCGCGCAATGCTACGGTTGATCGTGCGTGATGAGGATGAGGCGGCTACAACTGCATTCGATCGCGAATTTGGTAGCGCGACCGAGCAAACTGCTGTTCGCGCCGCTTGCCTGTATTTTTCATCAAACGATCGTCTCAACGAAAAGAGGCCACTGACATCTTCCTCCAACCCTCAACAAACTCCTGCATCAGGTTCAAGTCAACACCTCTCCCGCCTTCACTTTGACGGAAGTTGGAACTGTTTGCCTGCGTTGTGCGCTGCGGTTGCGTTCGATCTTCAGATACGAACACTTTGCCAAATCGCAATCGATCGCGAATCCTCTGGTCTCACGCCGCAAAAAAAAAAAGTTCGCGCCGCTTGCCTGTATTCCTCAGAAGAACGTCCCAACGAGAGGCCACTGATATTTTCCTCCCAACCTCCTCAGCAAATTCCTGCATCAGCAGGTTCAAGTCAGCACGTCTCCCGTCTTCACTTTGACGGCAGTTGGAACTGTTTGCCTGCGTTATGTGCTGCGGTTGCCATCGATCTTCGTATTCGAACACTTTGTCAAATCGCAATCGATCGCGAATCCTCTGGTCTCACGCCGCTCTCAAAGAATGTCATGTTCAGTGAGAGCAATGATTGGAAAGCGGCCAATGCGGCACTGCAAAATGCTCTTCTTTGGTTTCGCAAGAAGCACTGCTGGGGTGCGGGGGCGTCACCCAATACGCTCGCACCGTTTCCTGTCGTTCTTTGTGCCATTCGTCAGCTTATTGTCCTCACTTCGCAATCCAACATAACTCAACAAGATGATGACCAGAACTACAGTGGAGTGGCGGCAGTGTATGAATTTCTTCCCTCAACACTTCTTCTAGTGGACGATGTTGCGGAGTATTTGCACCACGTGTCGCTCCACTTGGGCGCCGTGTCGCCTGATGCGGTGTGGAACACGACAGAGGGCATTCGTCTCGGTAAAGAGGTGAGCAGTAGCCCTCCTACGTCGCGGTTTGCACGGCCGGGGTCAACGACAACAAGCAACAACGGAAGTGGACGCGTTGGATTTCATCTTTTAACGTGGTGCTCACCATTAGACCAAAAGTCTGGTGTGTTGTGCAATCCGCTGTTAGAAGAAGCGGCGGAGGGCGTGCGTGATTGGTTGGATTCCATCGCCACTGCCTGGGCCAAGACGCAGTTTTTGGAATCTTCTGGTGGAGGGGCTGCTGTTGTTGTTGCGGGTTGCACGGCATCATTGAAAACTGTGACACTTCTTCGGCTCATTCGTCTTGGATTTATTCCCGTCAATGCTGCTGTAGAGCTGCTGGCCTCACGTTGGACGATATCGAATGATGCGACACAAACTGCACTACACAGTTTCGAGACGATTTGGCAATCTTTGACACTTGAGTTGACTTCAGTGACCAGCAACACGACAAGTGTTGCTAACAAGCCGAACTTGTTCGTTGATGCTGTTGTGTTAGCAGATCTAATGACTTCTGTGCAGCTGCTGTTGTCAAGATCGCTTGCGGAAAGTGATTGGCGCCTCGGCAATAATGACTACTTCCTTGTCAAAAAGCATGTTGTGCTGGTGGACGACGTGTGCCGGTACTTACTCACTTACAGCTGGTTCCTCATTTCTCCTGGAGACGAACTGCAATTGGAAACTGTTGTTGTGGATCCGCAGCACAGCTTTTGTCGACGGCAGCGGCGTATTGAATATCAACGTCTTTTGGTGCTTGCAGCTCCGCCGCTGCTGGCTGGAGAAGGCAATTCCTCTGCGCAAAGCGTTTTTCTTCCTTCTTTCGACGAGCCCACTGCGTTGCGGGTTATTGGTGCGGTGATGCAAAGTGCGATGACTGCTACATCATCCACTACTTCGACAGGCGCACCAGCATCCTCTGGGGTGGAGCTCACCGTTCTCCTGCATGTCGCCCTTATACTTTCGCAGCAACGCACATTGCTGCATAGTAGTGGCCCCTTTGCCACCAAGTTGTGCGTCCTGGTTGAAAGGGCAGCATCGTGTGCCTTAGGGATCATAGAGTCACCGCAATTCCAATATTCGAGTCGAACTGTGTTTGGAGCGTTCCGTCCTGTGGGGTCTTTTATTGCAGCAATGCGGTTACTGAATGTTGAGTTACAGTGCGATGGAGAAGTTCTGAACACCACGCGAAGAGCATTGCTGATGATCGTTGATCGATGGTGTGGGGCTAGCGCATTACAATTTAAGACGCAACTTCTAGGGACGCAAATGAGAATCGTTGGAATTGAACTGCCTGTTTTGTCGGATTTTGTGCAGGACGTCGTGTGGCTGACTCGAGTACTCTGCCTTCCCTTCTCCAGTGAGACAACAACAACGTTGGTACATCATCAGCAAGCCGAAGATGTGGTCGGCCAGCGCATTCGAGTGCAACTTATGAGTTTATTGGTGACATGTGCTGCCTCATGTGCCTCGTCCGATAGAATTTCAAGCATCCCTTACAACGAGAGAGACGTGTATGTACGGGTTGTCATTGCTGCTCTGGAGTGTTACGTGGCAATACGCAGCCAGCATTGTGTTGTGCAAGAACGGTTGGGATTGCGTGCATCGAAAGGATCATGGCAAGGAGGAGAAGGAGGCAGAGAGGAATCTGAAACAGCAACGAGTACAACAATTGCTAATCCAATCCATCATCGAAGAGCAGCAGCGTCATCCACACCGGAAGCCTCGTCTACCCTCGGTTCAACCAATCCAGTGTCGTTGCATCACGTGTTGATACGTGAGCTCGTCCACTCACTTACCATGGCGATTTCCAAAGACATTATGACACGCAGTACTGCAACCGACTTCCTGGAGGAGCAACACGTGTTTGGAGCTGTAGCTTCGGTGCTCGCCACGACGCGGACGCTAGCATCCCTCCTGTCGTTGTGCTCAGAGGAACACTGCAAAGTTGTGTGTAGCGATGCTGAACTTTTGACAGTGGCAGCCGCGATTACACAGTTGATTTGCGAAATGCCGTCGATTTTGCTGACGGCACAAAAACACACACAAGCGAATGCAATTGATGTCGTCAGCGTTTGTGTTCTTCAGCTCGCGAAGCTACGCCGCGCTACCATTGAGCGAACAGAACAAATCAGCCATGCCATTGTTGAAGATACACAACTTTGGGCCGCTGTTTTTACATCGCTTCAACAAAGCTTGTTGGGTTTGTTTTTCAGGCATTGTCACCCTTGTCTTGCGCCTTTAGACATGGTTAGTCGAACAGCGCTTCCGCAGCAGCCGCTTACATGGTTCTATGGGAAAGGGCTCGAGAACTTTGCACAGGTGATACTGCAGATGCATCATCAACGCAATTCATGAGGTTGGAACTCCTGCAGAACATCTTGCTTTTGCATGACGCCGCATCTTTGTGGCTCGTTTTCTTTTGGATCCCCAGTGGTCTTCGGAGGCGTTTCCTCTTTTTTTTTTTTAGAAAAAATCGTACACTGATGTTCTTTTGTAAACTTGATGCATTGTTCTTCTTGTGGTCTGAGAAGGCCGCATATCAACAAGAATAGGAACTCTCAATGGTACAGTGAGTGAAGCCTCAACAACATGTTACCTGTTCTCCAAATTGTCTTTCTACTCCTGGCTGCGTTTGTATTGCCACTAACTCCTCCTTACTTCGTCGAGGCTTGCCCTCTTTTACTGACGTCGAACTCGTTATCGGTACAGATATTTTTCTCCAACAACATGCGATCGACTTTTTGCAACCTCTTGCCCTGCCGTCAACTGCGGCTTCTTCGGCCTTGTTGAACATCACGCTAGGATGCAATTTGATAGCCGGGGTTCCGTTTCCATCGAGCGCCACCAAGCAGTTTCTGCCAGAGTACGTGCAGTCAGATCTCTCTCTAGGAGTAACCACTCATTGTCAATAACATCACGAGAGAGAATATTTCCCAATTGATCCGATTGCAATCGATTTTGAACGGTACAGATGCCAAGACATCACACAACCTTCTCAACCCACCCATTATGCCTGCATCAGCGCTACCCCAGCACTCAGTCTGTTACCATTTGCATTTATTGGTGTGCTGGATGCGCCTCTGGTGATGGGGATATTTTACAGCAAATGTGGTGGCGCTTCACAAGAATCCGTTGGTCAAATATTCTTATCCCCATTTTACGAATCAGGAACCACCGCGTCTGTGTTTGGCAACCTTGCGTTTCTGCTGCTTGTCATTGGTGGTCGATACGTCACAGTGGTGCGTTGTGCAGTCATACGAAGCGGTGGTGGCCAGCACCAGTCAAAAGAAATATCACTTTTGCATTTCGTTACGGTGCCCTTGTGCTAAGCTGCGCTTCCCTAACTGGGATATATTAGGGGGTGTGCTTTTGTTGCAAGGAACCATATTTTATTCCGCTCGAGGGATCACTGATGTGGACGGTTCCTCTGCGGACTTTGCAGCAGGTTGGGCTGATCCTTTGCATTGCGCTAAGTGCACTGTACATGAGGCTGCATCTATGCTCGCTACTTTTGGGTGTGTTTAAGTTTCAGCGCTACCGTCAAAATATTGTGACGAAGTTCCCGTTTTGCGCCATTTTGTGCGACAGGGTCGATGGGGCCCACAATTTATTCGACTTTCCCTGGGATCGCTAAGATTGTCTGCTGCGACCTCCACACGCGACGATAAGGTCGACCTTTTGCTGTCCATGGCCCCTGTTTTGTGCAGCATGGTAGCACAGGCCTTGATGGCTCTTGACTTACATGATAGCAGCAGTGCATGCAGTGGAGTGTTTTTTCTTTTGGGTGTGTTTAAGTTTCAGCGCTACCGTCAAAATATTGTGACGAAGTTCCCGTTTTGCGCCATTTTGTGCGACAGGGTCGATGGGGCCCACAATTTATTCGACTTTCCCTGGGATCGCTAAGATTGTCTGCTGCGACCTCCACACGCGACGATAAGGTCGACCTTTTGCTGTCCATGGCCCCTGTTTTGTGCAGCATGGTAGCACAGGCCTTGATGGCTCTTGACTTACATGATAGCAGCAGTGCATGCAGTGGAGTGTTTTTTTGTTCTTAGCGCCCTGCGGGTTGGCGTGATGCTTCTGCACGTGGTATACTTTTCTCGTGGACGAAGCAGGGGACTAGCCGCTGCAAATGTCATGCAACACGCTTCTCAATCAGCGTTGCTTATGGCATTCGCATGTCTCATGCTCGAGGACGCAACTACGAAGACCGGCAATGACGGCGCGTCGTTTAACGCGATCCATGTGTTCGCGTACGTTGTTTCCGTTACATCTGCCGTACGAATAGTGCTTCTCACCCTCACATTTGTCTGGGAGACACAACAAAGTGTAAGCGCTTTAGAATCCGTTGTAAACAACATTCCAATGAACCTAACTTTTAACCAAAAAAATCGTCGCGACTCGAAGATCGTTTCTGCTGGGCAACTGAAGAATCTCATTTACGAAATCTGCAACCATCAAAGGGCGAGGCATACGCTTTTACGTCCCTCGTTACATCCCCGCTCTCAATGACACCTCGAGTCACGTGAAAATTTCCCCTTCGCTCCGCTACTTTGAAAATTGCGCCTTCCTCACTTCTAAACCATTATTACACACTGTGCTCCCCACCCTTTACGTTCAATTGTTGTCCTTCCCTGCGATCATTTTGTGAGGCTAACTGCGGTAATGGTTCTTTTCTTCTGGTTTTCGACATCATTCTTTTTTTCTTTTGCTGATCAGCAAGAAACCATCACTGTCACTCACGCATATCTCCACCACATAATGGCCAAGCGACAAGTCTTGATGGTTGCCGAGAAGCCATCGCTCGCAGAGGCCATCTCCCACCATTTATCTGACGGCCGAGCGCAAAAACGTCCCAGAGCAGTTCCCGTGTACGAGTACGATGGGATGTTTCAAGGTCAGCCTGCATTCTTTAAGGTCACTAGCACCACCGGTCACGTGTTCGGATTGGACTTCACTGCGGCACATCAAAATTGGGAGAAGGTTGATGAGGACGAGTTGTTCAATGCAACTACCGTCAAAAAAGAGAACAGTGGTCCAAAGATCGTGCATCACCTAGCCAACGAAGCGGAGGGTTGTGATGTGCTGGTTCTGTGGCTCGATTGTGATCGTGAAGGCGAGAATATCTGTTTTGAGGTGATGAATGTCGTGAAGCGTTCCATTTATCGACTGGAGAATATCTTCCGTGCCAAGTTTTCTGCCATCACGCGTGAAGAGCTCACTACTGCATTTAAGACTCTAGGCAGGCCCAATAAGAACATTGCCGATGCTGTTGATTGCCGCCAAGAGTTAGATCTGAAAGTCGGATGTGCGTTTACAAGATTTCAAACAAAATTCTTTACCGGAAAATACGGAGATCTTGATGCCAATGTGGTCAGCTACGGTCCGTGCCAAACCCCGACGCTCGCGTTTTGTGTTCAGCGACACGATGACATTCTCAACTTCAAACCGGAAAACTTCTGGAGAATTGTCCCAGTCTCTGTACGGTCAGGATCTGTGTTATCCTTTGACTGGGATCGTGTTCGATTGTTCGACGAACCGATGGCGAGGCTCATGCACCGATCGATCACCGACGGAGGTCGTACCGCAAAAGTGGTGGATGTTTCTTCCTCTTCGGACACCAAAGCGCGTCCAACTGCCCTTAACACGGTGGAGCTGATGAAAATCGCGTCCAAGATGCTTGGCATCGGCCCGCATCAAGCAATGCATATTGCGGAATCGCTGTACATTTCCGGTTACATTTCATACCCTCGAACGGAGAGCAGTGCCTATCCAGCTTCGTTTGACTTGGGCTCCGCTCTCGGGGAGCAAAAGCGCAGTTCTATGTGGGGACCGTATGTCACAAACCTATTGAGTGTTGGCTTCACTCGACCGAAGGCCGGTGTGGACGCTGGAGATCATCCCCCCATCACTCCGATGAGGTGTGCCGGCCCCGGTGAGCTGAGTGGGGACTCGTGGAGAATCTACGAATACGTGACCCGTCACTTTATCGCATCGTTGTCTCCCGACTGCAAAATGCGCAAGTCGAAAATTGCCATCACACTTGGCGGCGAGCGATTCTCCATCTCAGGTAAAGTTGTTGAAGTCGCTGGATTCACTGAAATATTGCCAAATTCTGCGGTGAAGGACGACAAGCTACCAGAAGTGAAAATTGGCGATGACTTTGTGTTGAGCGATGTGAAGTTTGCACCTGGACAGACGCAGCCACCTGGTTACCTCACCGAGTCAGACTTGATCGGTTTGATGGAGAAGAACGGCATTGGTACCGATGCGTCCATCTCTCAGCACATCAACAACATCGTCGTGCGCAACTTTTGCAGCATTGAAACGGGGCGGACGATGCGTCCTACGAAGCTTGGCGTTGTGCTGGTCCATGGCATCAAGAGCATCGATCCAGAGCTGGTCCTCCCCACTGTACGCAGCAAGGTGGAGGAGTACGTGACGCACATTGCCGAGGGGAAGGCCAAAGTTGACGACGTGCTGCGCTACGCACTGGACCTCTTCCAACAGAAATTTCGATTCTTTCGAACCAATATTGATCGCTTGGATGGACTGATGGGCGCATCCTTTTCCCCACTATCTGCCTCTGGCCAATACTTGACGCGATGCGGCAACTGCCAACGGTATCTTCGATTTCTGTCAGCTCGGCCTCAGCGGCTGTATTGCCAAAATTGTGAAGTCACGTATAACCTCCCACAAACTGGGCAGATCAAACAATTCAGCAACTTTACGTGCCCACTAGACAATTTTGAGCTGGTGATTCTTCATGTCGATGGCGGCAAGTCCACTGCAATTTGTCCCAACTGCTTCAACAACCCGCCCTTCGAAGACATTCCGGAAGGAAAGCACATGAGCTGCGACGATTGCAAGCATCCCACTTGCATGCATTCACTCGCTACGAATTACGTCTGCGATTGTGTGGACCCTCACTGCAATGGCTCCATGGCGTTTGTGCCTCGCAGCACAGGAAAATGGAAAATTTGTTGCAACAACTGTCCGATGATGATTTTACTTCCTCCAGCTGCGCAACGCGTTCGAGTGAACCCGTCGGCGGAATGCAACGATTGTGGAGCTCGCTTGATTGATATTTCATTTCCTGATGGCAAATCGACTCTGCCTAACAGAGCAGATTCCATCTGTGCGTGCGTGTTTTGCGACGCCGCCTTGGCATCGTGTGTGGAGGAAGTCAAAGGGCGCGCTGTGGGGTTTGGTCGTGGTGGTTCTCGAGGTGGAGGTGCTCGTGGACGTGGCAGAGGAAGAGGCCGTGGGCGCGGACGTGGTCGTGGACGTGATGACGACTGGTAATCGTATTTTATCGAAATTGTTTTTTTTCTTTTGTTGAAGATTGGCACCAGTTGTGTAAGTAGTAACGCCGAATGCTTGTAATCCGTGTTACATTTTGTCTTCATCAAGAGAAAAGGGTGCATAGGTGCATAATTTTTTGCGAAATCCTTTTTTTGTTTATCGAACGATGCAATCTGCTGCAGCCCTTTCAAAGCGCCCGAGCACTGCTGCCCTTAGGCGGTATGGTATGTATCTCGTTGCTGTTGCGTGGGTCATTTGGTGCTTTCTGAGAAACACTGGCGGCGTTGGCGGTGGGAAGAAATCTTCGTCTCGTCGTAAGGCTGGTGCGAAGGCCAGCGGGACAGCGATTGACATCGAAGCAAAGAAACATTCGATCGAACTCGTTAAAATTTGCTTTGGCTCCTTCACGAGCCATGAAAGCTGCCTTCTCTACGGGCTAGTCTCTGTCCTCCTGCTTCGTACGATCCTTTCGATTGTTGTTGCCGATGTCGATGGACACCTGGTGAAGTTGCTTATCAACCGAGAGAAGAAACAGCTTGTGCTTGGCATGCTGATGTGGCTCGGTGTTGCCGTGCCATCGTCGTTTGCCAACGCACTGATTAAGTACTTGACGTCTCGACTGAGTTTGGCTCTCCGATCGAAACTCGTGATGCACACTCGAGAGAAGTATTTTGCTGCCCAAACGTACTACCACGTCGCTCAACTTGCTGCCATGGGAAATAACGCTGCCGTTAATGGTGGAGATCCTGCGACACCATTGACGCCAGGAACACCTTTGGGTCTGACGCCTGAGGTGTTGAAAGCACTTCGCCATCCAGAATCTGTTCTCACCGAAGATGTGGAAAACTGGGCAGATAAATTTGCGGACCTGATGAGCTCGATTGGAAAACCCATTGTAGATCTTGCCTTCTTCTCTGGTTTGCTGTATCATCGACTTGGTTTCATCAACCAGTTCACCGCGAGTGTGTTGGTGTGGGAGAGTGGCAACTTGATGAAATACGTTCGCCCAGATTATGGGCACATCGTCCAAGAGCGCGGAGACCTGGAGGCGGAACTTCGCTCCAAGCACACGCGAATTATCGCTGCCAGCGAGGAAATTGCATTTTGCCACGGCGAAGCGCGCGAACGTGAACGCCTGTCCTCGACCTTTGCTCAAATCATGCAGTTCAATCAGACGGTGCTCAATCGTCAAATCATCTACCACACCATCGAGGATTTCGTGACGAAGTATTTGTGGTCCGCCGTTGGCATGATTCAAGTTGCGGTTCCGTTACTTCAGAGTGGCACTACGGCTGGTGATAACGCGAAGTACTTTATTACCGTGCGCAGGATTATGATCCGCAATGGTGATGCGGTAGAGCGCTGCTTAGCTGGCATCAAAGATGCGATTGAATTCAATGGCTACACGATGAAACTTGCGAACTTGCTGAGAGGCTTTGATGCGGTGGTTGCTGGACATGAGGCAAAGTCTCATCAGCAACACCGCAACACAGCGGCATCATCTGCGACAACAGATCAGGTGCCAACGTTGCTCACACCGCCTCACGTTCCTCAACAGTTAGTTGCTACTACTGGAGACACAGATGGAGAGGTGGCAACACGCGGTGATTTTGTCCGTTGCAGCGAAGTTCTGCGTGAGGAACATGACGATAACGCTGATGACGACGACGATGCGGAATTCACTATTGTCATTCGCGATGTACCCCTGCGCACACCTCAAGGCGATGTGCTTGCACAACGGATCAACCTGTCCCTCCGCCCAGGTGATCGCATGCTTGTCCTGGGCCCGAATGGTTGCGGTAAGAGCAGCCTGTTCCGTGTGCTTTGTGGTCTCTGGCCCCACGCGGAAGGGTTTATTAAGAAACCAGAGAGTCGCAGTGAATTGTTTTTCGTCCCTCAAAAGCCGTACCTCGTTGTAGGGTCGTTCCGAGATCAAATTATCTACCCGGACACTGTTGCGGATATGCGGTTGAAAGGGCTTAACGACGACGATCTGCACCGCATCGTGGCGGATGTTCTGATGACTGGCCCGTTAGAAGCCCACGGCGGCCTTGATGCCGTGAAAGAATGGTCAGAGGTACTTAGCGGTGGCGAGAAGCAACGCCTCGGCCTTGCACGTGTGTTTTACCAACGACCAAAGTTTGCGATCCTCGACGAATGTTCCAGTGCCATCAACGTGGAGGCGGAGCAAGTCATATTCAAGCGCCTGTTAGAACAGTCGATGGGTCTTATCACTATCTCCCATCGGCAAACGTTATTTCCGTTTCACAACAAGCTGCTGACGTTTGATGGTGAGGGCGGGGCTCAATTCGAAGAAGATTTTAGAATGGATGCGTTTACGCAATTGTCAGAGAAGAAGCAGGGGTACATGGTGCGGTTGCAGCGTGTGTTACAGGATTTGGGCGAGGCGTGGCCGCCAACTGTGCAAAAAGCTCTGGGTCAGAATGCAGAGCTCGATGATTGACGCGCACGACACAAACACACAAACCGCAAAGGAGGAAATGATAGCGGCTCAAGCATATCGTCGATAGAAAGATGCAACCAGTGCCATTTTCTTCAACTAAAACTTGGAATAGCTGCGATGCACTGTTTTCTGCTGGTTTTAAACGTGTCGCCACAACAAAGAGGGGTTTTCATCCTCGCAGAAGAGAGTCACACAAAAATAATAAAGCTTTTTTCACCATGAATTATATTTTCCTTCTCCTCGCTGCGGTGCTCTTGGTTGGAGCCAGCGCTTCGAGTATCGTTGCTACCACCGGTGCCAAGCGTGTGGATGACATTTCGTGTGGAGAGTGCCGAGACATTATCTCGATCGTCTACGGTATCGATGAAAACAAAATTGCATTCAACACCACCGTCGAAGTTCTTGTCGATATTTGCAAGGCTAAGTTTGCAAACGATACTGTCCGGCTCGATGAGTGCGTCTTGTTGGTTGACTTTGCAGGCTTGCTCGTCCCGTTGCTCTTCGATGGCATGAATGATCTCGCATGGGATATCCCACTTACGTTTTGCGCCGATGTTGTGAAGGTCTGCAAGGAGCCATGCTGTGAGGCCGGCGCTCCGCCACAAGAGATTTTCATCAATTTTCCTGACAGCACGGACTTGACGCAGATGCGCGCCACTTGGATCACTCTCAACGAGACGACTGGTGCTGCTGTGCAGTGGTGGTTGGAGGGAAGCAGCAATATCGTGCATGTTGCGAAAGAGACGCCCCGCACGTACACTGCAGGTGGTTGGATCGGTGTCATTCACAGCGCCAAAATGACCAACCTGATTCCTGACTCCACCTACGTTTACCGTGTCGGCGGCGATGTCACGGGCTGGTCACAAAATATCACATTTAAGACCCTCCCTTCTGTCATTGGCGTCCCCTCCCGTCCTCTTCGCGTGCTTCAGCTCGCTGATATGGGATACGCGCAGTTCTCCAATGCCACGACCGCTATGATCGCACAGTACGTTGAGGCCGGCAAGGTGGATGTTATCATCCACAATGGCGATATTAGTTACGCAGATGCAGATGAGCAGCATTGGGATTTATTCTTCAACAAACTGCAATCGTCCTTCTCGAGAGTTGCCTACATGACATCACCAGGTAACCACGAGCTGTACTGGAACTTCACTGCGTATCGTGCTCGTCTCGGCATGTCCATGCCCGCCACCGTTCCCGCGGCTGGAAGTGGTGCAATGTATTACACCCTTCAGATCGGTCCTGTTCCTTTTGTGTTTCTTGACAGCGAGAGCTGGATTGACACTGGCAACATTGACCCGATGCAGCTACACTGGTTCCGGACCTACATGAACTCTCTCAACCGCACCGCCACCCCCGTCGTGACCGTTGCTCAGCACCGACCACTGTACTGCTGCGAATGTGGTGATATTTTGTCGGCGATACTGCGTGAACAATCAGAGCAGTCGATCATCAACAATCACGTTGACTTGCATCTATCTGGTCACCAGCATAACTACCAACGCCTCTATCCCCTTATCAACGGCACACTTGTGTCAACCAATTACACGAATCCAAACGCCCCGGTGTACGTTGTGAACGGCGCTGCGGGAAATCGCGAGGGCCAAATGAGTTTTAACAAGAACGCGCCGTACTACGGAAACGGGAGCCGGCAGTACGGTTTTTCCTACTTGGTCTACTCAGTTGACGAGGCGGCACGCACGGCCACGGTGGACTTTGAGTTTATCGAATCGGAGACCGGCGCTGTCGGAGATTCATTCACTCTTGTGAAAAACTATTGACCGCACACCCCCACTTTCGGAGACCAACGATGATGAGTGCGTAAAACGAAAAGAAGAAGAACAAGAAAAGTACTGATTGATGATGCGAACACTTTTCCCTCTAACCGTTGCCTGTTTTTAACCGAGAATACAGTAACATCTGCGTGTCCTTGAACGTACCCAGTAGTCTTCACAGAGGACCTGGTCGTCTGGACGGCAGGAAGCGTCACTCTCCTCTCTTTGAGCCGTACTACGAGATAGTGTGTTTCTATTTTCCAAATCAAAAATGTACAAGAGGAGCAAAGCAACGCCGCTGATTGCGTATCCTCCTTCAAGCCAATGACAGACAAACAGACACAAAAAACAACGCTTTTTGGCAGATTTGTTGATAGGAAAATAGCAATACACGAGTGCCTCCTTTTGTAAACTGTCTTTTTGACCTTTGTTTTCTCCTCTTTCAAAAAAGTGACCTAAGCCGCAGGTAGTACATTCTCTCAGAATGCGGAGGACGTTGGTATGTTTTGTGATCTCGCCGACGGTGCTCAAGCGGAATGCAAACCCACCGGCTCAGAATAGTAGTGGCAGCGGTGGCAAGCGCCTCACCGGTGATGACGCACTCAACGCGAAAATTCCCTTCATCCGCAACATCGGAATCGTTGCGCACATCGACGCCGGTAAAACGACCACCACGGAGCGCATGCTGTACTACTCTGGCGTGACAAAGCGTGTTGGCGACGTAGATAGCGGCACGACGACGACGGACTACATGGAGGAAGAAATGGCAAGAGGCATCACCATCACCTCCGCTGCGGTGTCATTGGGTTGGAAGGACCACAACATCAATTTGATTGATACGCCAGGCCACGTGGATTTTACGGTCGAAGTAGAGCGTGCGCTGCGTGTTGTGGATGGAGTGGTCGCTTTGTTTGATGCCTCTGCCGGTGTTCAAGCCCAGAGCTACACCGTCCTTCGGCAAGCGCAGAAGTTTGGGACGCCGGTGATTGCGTTCTTAAACAAGATGGACAAAACTAACGCGGACTTCAAAAAGGCACTCGCATCTA
Organism: Bodo saltans; assembly: GCA_001460835.1. Taxonomy (NCBI): domain Eukaryota; phylum Euglenozoa; class Kinetoplastea; order Eubodonida; family Bodonidae; genus Bodo; species Bodo saltans. The sequence goes on from CYKH01001587.1 coordinate 29,846, forward strand.
TTGAATCCAAACTAGGCGTAGAAACGCTCGTCCTTCAAATTCCCCTTCTTGGGGCTGATGGATCATTTGAGGGCATTGTGGATGTGATTGAAGGGAATGTGTTAACCTTCAGCGGAGCAAACGGAGATGTGATGACAACCGTCCCAGTGGCAGAAGCCGCACCACACTTCACAGAAACCGTCGCAACCGCCCGTTCGAAGATGTTGTCACAGCTGACGGCGCGCGACGATCTGCTGAGCGAGAAATTTATCGAGGCACTTGATAAAACCGAAGGCGATGAGCTTCAAGCGGAGGCACTCTTGAAGTCTGGTGACATCAAAGCGGCGATCCGTCGACATGTTGCTATCATTCCCTCCAGCAGCGCGCACAATGTTCAGCAATACACCAAGAAGAGTGGGCCGCGCCAATTGGTCCCAGTTTTATGCGGCGCCTCACGTCGTAACGTCGGTGTCCAACCCCTCCTTGATGCGGTTGTGTCTTACCTCCCCTCCCCTGCAGACCGAACGAATCTCGTTGGATATGCAGAAGATGGAAGTGAAGTGCCTCTACCAGTCCCTACAAATTCTCAAACCGCGCCAACCATTGCCCTGGCGTTCAAGGTCATTCATCAACTGGGTTCCACGGGTAATGTAGACCCGCTGGTGTTCTTCCGTGTTTATTCTGGAAAGATTACACCCCGCGCTCGGCTGATGAATCATTCCCACGCCCAGCGGAAAACGGAGGCGTTTGAAAAGTTGTTTGTGATGCATGCAAACAACACAGTAGAAATCCCTGTGATTTCAGCTGGTAACATTGGTGCAGCATTTCTTCCCAATACCAAGACTGGCGACACGCTGTACGCCCAACCACTCCTTCAACGACTGTACGATCGCAACGCAGCGGCGGCAGGAGGAGGGAAACCAGACCCGACAGAGTCCCAGCTCCCGATTCGAACACTTGAGGGCATCTCTGCGCCGCCTCCTGCCATTTCCTTTTCTATCGAAGCGGCCAACGCGAGGCAAATTCCCCTTTTAGACGATGCACTGAAGGCACTGGAAAAAGAAGACCCGAGTCTCCGTAGTGCCAAAAATGAATTCGGTCAATTGATCATCAGTGGCATGGGAGAGCTCCATCTAGAGATCATTTTGTCACGGCTGGAACGAGAGTATCAAGTGAAATGCAAACTTTTGAGAGCAGTCATTGAGTATCGTGAAGCTCTTGCGCATCGGCGCGAGATTTCGAATGTTGTCTTGATGCACAATGAACTTCCCGTTCTGGAAATGGACGTCGTCTGGGAGGTGGACCAGGGACCTCCTATCAAACCAGAAGCACATCAGGTAACGGGAGAGGAGGAGGAGGGCAGCTTGCAGGATGAAGATTCCATGGCGGTATCGCCGCACGCAACGTCGTATGTGGAGCTAAGTGACGAGTGCCGTTCATCTCTCCTTCACAACAGTGCTGCTGCTGCAAGTTCTCACGGAGACTTTCGCGCTGCGCGAAACCTTGCCGAGAAAGCTGATGCGGACGCCCGTGCAGAAGTCGAAATGATCCGCAACTCGCTGCAGTCAGCGATGGCAGAAAGCTCTCGCTCGGGCCCGATTGCCACATTGCCGCTTATCGCAACTCGTCTCGTTGTCACACGCATTGCAAAGCGAATCCCCATCCTCACTGAGAAAATTCTTCAACCCGCAGCAAGAGCTGCTATCGTCGAGATGTTGAAAAAGCGCCTCAAGGTCACCGACTTCCGTGTTCTTGAACCAATGATGGCGGTGGAAGTGCATTTGACAGAATCAACGTACGTCGGTGCAGTGGTGTCAAGCTTGAACGAAAAGAATGCCATCTCCGTGGACATGCTGGAAGATGGACGATCGGTGGCTGCTGTGGTACCGATGCGGAACATTGTGCGATATACGATGGATTTGCGGAAGACGGCCAAGGGCAATGCAAATTTCTTCACAAAATTGCACCACTACCGCGATGTGGAGGACAAGGCCCTGTTGCAGAAGATTCTTCGCAACCTAGGGGTTGCTTCTTCTTAGTTTCGTACCTTGGCGATGGGTAAGTTCTTGCGGAACTGAAATTTTCGGATATTTTTTTTGATTTCGTTTTTTTTTTGTAATCAAAGAGTATCTCGTCATTTTGCCTCAGTTGCCCACTCTACTTTATGTTTTTTTGTTTTTTTTGCACCCTCAGCTTTTTTTCCGGAACGGAACGAGGCACCAGCGGAAGCCAACGTCTTAGCCACGAAAAGCCACAAACAACAACACCTTTTTTTTTTTAGAATACACCGAATCATCAATAACACAATGACATCTGTGCAGCACAAAAACCTAATGGCTGCGCAACAGAAGCGCTTCGATGCGTTATTCAAGCGTCCAGAAAATCGTGAATGTTTTGACTGCCTTGCCCGACAACCTCGTTGGGCAAGCACCAATCTAGGCGTGTTCTTTTGCCTGCGTTGTGCAGGTATTCATCGTTCCCTTGGCGTGCACATCTCCAAGGTAAAATCTACCACCATGGACTTGTGGGAAGAGCATATGGTGGAGTGTTGTGAACGTATTGGTAATGGAAACGGCAAGATGCTGTACGAAGCACGCCTCCCAGCGTCATACCGCAAACCTGAATCGTCAACTGACACTGCAATCGTGGAGCGGATTTTGCGGCAAAAGTATGAGCTGAAAAGTTTCTATGCCCCAGAGTTTGAAGAGCTTAAAGAAAGGATGCTATCTGCTTCTCCACACACAAGCGCGCCCACGCCAGTCACATTGACTGCAACGCCAACCTCATTTTTCGGCACCGTTCCCGCAACGCCTACATTTTCAGTCGGGGGTGCATCACCGCGTGCCAGTGATGACTGGACCGGCTTTCAATCGTCTCCCGTGACAGCTGGTGGACTACCGCAACAACACGAAACACAACGAACGCAGTTACTCTCGCGGTTAATCTCAACAGAAGTAGACGTTTGGGGCGATTTTGCCACTGGTGGCGTCACAACAAGTGCCCCAGTCACTGCATCGTCGGGCAACCAGCAATCGCAGCAACAACAGCACCACAGTGGGAAACCGCCTCTAGACGATCTGTTTCCTTCGCTGCACCCAACAACAGTGGCCTCGGCACCTTTACGTCATCCAACCGCGCAACATTACCATCAGCAGCCCAGCACCTCGAATGTGTTTCACGCGCAAGGGATGCCGGCAGCGGCGCCTGCAGCACATTCACATTTTGATCTATTTGATATCAAGGGGCCCTCCAACGCACAGCATCATCCCCGTGCGATTCACCATACCCATCTTTCAGCTTCAGCTACAACAAGTGGTCCTCAGCAACTGCAGCTTCGCCCTTCTGGCGCTGTTGATAGCAGTTCGCCTGCTGCAATTATGGCGATGTTTAACAACAGCGGTGCAGCAAGCAAAGGATCCGCAACGACGCAACCGACCTCCTTCAGTACTAGCGGTTCACGCCAAGTCAATGCAGCTCCACCAGCCGCGGCGTCTTCTTCAGCATTGCACGATTTCTTCTGAAGGGCTCGCGCCAACCCCAGATCATGGATCGAATGGTCGTTTATTATTTCCACGTCCGGTCGCGCGTGTCTGGGAAGTGATTCCATTTGCGTAATTGTCTTGCATCCCAAAAAATAATAATCATGTGTCGTTCGTTTTTGTTCAACTTTCCTTATTCTTTTTGTTCTAGAGAGGTATAGAAAATCCCTCCCAGCGGTTACTGAGTCTGCAGTAGAAGAGATAGTTAAGAGTATTTTTTATCGAAGGAATCAAAAAAAAAAAAACTCGAACGCACTCGCCCTTTGTTCAGCTAGACACGTTTTTAATGGCCCAGGATAGTGACTACTATTCGGACAGTTTCTGTGACACCGCCGGCGAGGAGGATACTCGCAGCATGGCGACGCAGCAGCACACGGTGATGTCGGCGACGGAGGAGCCCCGCAACGGAACCGCACCGCATGCGGCCACAGTTGCAGCTCCTGCTGCTGCTGATCATCATCAGTTAGACGCGGTTCAAAAAAACGATCTCCATTCTCATCGCGACGATGGAACAAGCGACAGTGCATCACGCCATCATCGCCGGCGCCGCAGTTCTTCCCGAGCATCAGCAAGCTCCTCGGCATCCTCAAGTGCTTCGTCACGGCGATCGACGTCTGCGTCTCCCTCTCGCAAAGATCGTCTTGATGCGTCTTCGTCGTGGGAAGGTTCACCTGAACGCTCGCACACACCGCCTGTCGGAGGCGATCACCAACAGCACGAAGCCGACGATAACGCACATGTCGTTTGTGATGCAACTCTTGAGCAGTACCAGCCAAACTCGGCCTTCAACAGCACACTTCCAGCTTCTCGATCCAATCCACTTCGTGCTGCTATTGCCGTCAGCGGTGGGGATGCAGCAGAGGGAGGAGGTAGACGGCCTCGCCGGATTCCACCCTCCGCGCTGGCAGGCAACTCTCATTCTAATTATCATGATTCTGCATTTGAGAAAACACTGAACAGTACTGGTGGTAGTGGCAGCCGCCATCGCCAAACCAATCTGCAACACGACAGTCCATCTCGACAGGGAGCGTCTGGTGCTGGCGATCGAAAGAAAATGTTACGATCTCAAAAGTACGCCGTAGAGGAAGGGATTTTTGCACCCCTTCATGCCGCCATCGACGACACTCGCCAGTGCGTCGAACACTGCGCAAACATGCTGGGTCTCGGAGACGCCGTCGACTGCATAGCGCGCCATCTACTTGCCGCGCTATTTTAGTGGGTGCTTTCGATGCTGAGGCACTTTCTGAGAGTAGAACGAGGCATGACCGTCTCCTTTCAACACAAATTCTTAGTTGAAGCTTTACTTGAGCGGTAGTTCGTCGTCGTTTTGTAACGGGTGAGTATAGTCGGCGGACCCACGTCACTGACGCCGTTGCCGTCTCAACATAGCCAACGGCGTCACACGAATGGTGGCACGAAGTTACCGCATCTTTCTGTCCGACCAGCCACATGCCCCATCCCAGATGATCACCAACAACCCCCTGGAGTACCGCATCACCACACCAAAGCAGAGGGCCCTTTGAAGCCAGTGGAGTCTCTTGACGTACATCAGCACAACTCCGTCGCTCGCTCTACCTCGTCGTTTGAGAGCCATGGTGGTGAGAGCAGCGCTGGGGAGTGTCTCTCACCAAATGAGTCGTCGACTCCTGCCAAGCGCAATTCACGACGGCAGAAAAAAGCGAAGCAGCAGCAGCACGAAGCAAAAGATGGAACGTCGCCAGCAAGCAGTCGAAGTAACAGCAGCGTCGGAAGCGAGAGTGCGGCGAGTAGTCCAGAGTGGAAGGAGCAACGTCCAGGCAGTGCTCCACGTGTCAATCAACACGCGAAGGGAGGGATGGATTCGCCATTAGAACTCAGCCAGTCTCTGCCGCGGCACCCAAGTGCCTCGCGTAGTCATCGAACTGCTGGTGGTTCCACGACACGATCCAGTATGATCGCACGTGTGACAACTGTCAAGCGCAAAGATCTCTACGCACTTTGGATGGCCGCTAGACCTCCCTCGCCGTTCCAGCGCCTTGTATCGCGTCTGTCGTACAACCCAAGCCAAGAGTTCAGCCTTGGGTGGTTGGTGCAAAAGAAATCCCCGCCAGCTGGTGGAACACTTCGCGAGGTTCCTGTTCGCCCTCCTCGAGACGATGCGAGCAGCAGCGGCCATCGAGTACGCATCAGCAGCCCTAGATCAGCGTACGTCATGCTCCGCCAAGGCATCATGGTAGAAGATATCACGCCTGTCTCTCTTCAGCGCTTTTACCTGGAGGGTTCACTTCAAGGAGTTCCTGCAAAAGTGGCAGAGTTTCACTTCGCTGCGAGAGAAAAAAAGCGAAAAGCGTTACTCGATGAAATTCTTCGGGCCTATGATGCGATTTGCGCCACTGTGACGCAAGAAGCATTTGTTCAAAAACTTTACGCTGTAAACCCTGAGGAAAACCGACAGGCACTTTTGAGCAGAGAAGATGAGACTATTTGTGGCGGACCGAAGCAGCGAAGCAACCCATCGCGCTCAAAGAGTGGTTCGAAAGCCGCGAGTCGAAGTTCCTCTGCAAGCGCTTTACGAACATCACATCAAGTGCTCCCCATCCCTGCATCGAATCACCAAGCGAATGGCAGCATGACGCTTCCTTTCGACGCCGCAGCAGACCCAACGACCGAGGGCGGCAATCCGCTACATGCGTCGTCACAGCAACAGTCAACAGGCGCTGGACTTCCGCCCCCTCCTCACGCTGACCATGCTAGCGTCACGAACGGAGGTGGATCAGCAAACGAGGCGGATGACACTGCGGCCGCTAAGCGAAGGATTGAGTTGACAATTCAGAAACAACAGCGGCGTCAGGATAAGTACATGCAACAACTTGCGCGGAACGCCCAACTGCTTCGTGAGCGAGCGACGGAGAACAAGAAACGCGAAGAAGTGTCGCAAGTAAAGCAAGAGCGACTTGTGCAAAAGCGCGAGGAAGTCAGTCGCCTTCGAAAAGAGGAGCAATCCAGGCGTGAACAACAACTCAAGGAAAAGCGCATCGAAGCGATGAGAATTGAGAAAGACCGTCAAGACAAGCTTCTAGAGAAAATTAAGAAGGGCGAAGAACACGCTGTTGCGCTTTCCAAGAAACGTGAAGAGATCAGAGTACTTCAGCACGAAGAACGAAAAATCTTAGAAGAAACAAAGATTGAGATTGTCGCTCGCCGGGAAAAGCAGCTTGACTACGAAAACCTTCTGCTGATTGATCGAATCCGCCGAAAAGCTGGTCGTGCTCAATCGATGCAGGAAATGAAGGAAGATGCGATGATGATGCTAAAGGAGCGTCGAGAGAGAAATCTGATTGAAATGGGGCAGCGCACGGAGGAGTTTGCTGAGCAGTTGCTTGCGTATGAACGAAAGCATTTGACGAATTGAGGAAGGAGTTGGGTAGAGACGTTGAAAGGTGTGGAGAGACGAGAACGTGCCGTCCACATCCACCCACGAATTGTATAGTTTTTGTTTGTGTCCATGTCGATTTTACGAGCTGTCATTTTGTGCTGGCATAGCAGTTGATGTGTTGTTGCTGAATTACCGTTTACTTTTTTTTTTTTGTTTTGTTTTGTTCTGGAAAGCAAACGAGAGCTCATTTTGTTTCCCCTGAAACAAACGCTTCGCCCTTCAAGTAGATCGAGCATTTTTTGTGTGAGCTTTGCACGCCAGTTTATTATCAACACCCCAAAAATATCCGGAAAAAAAAATAACGATGTCCGAGCTCTTCCCCTACGCCCAGATGGCCCAAATTCCACGAAACGGAATTATTGCCCTTCTCTCAGACCCCAATATTGTGACGATCCTAAAAGGAAGCTACGTTCGTGTTCTCCTCGAACTACCAGAGCACCGTGAGGACTATCATTTAGCACGCATCGATGGCGTGGAGCACAGCGATGAACCCTACTGCGGGTTCTCACAAGTAGTCGGGCAGTACACCACAGTGCTCCTCCGGCTACAGCTCCCACGGGCACTAACTGGAATCAACGGGACACTGTACCAGTTGAACTCGATTAGCAACAGCACGCTGAATGCGCAGGAATTTGATGGGTGGGTGGCCCAAACTTCTGGAGAGTTTTTCTTGCCTACCGTGCAGGAGCTAATGGACATTCATGCGCGTATCGCCCCATTCATCATCAAGCGGAATGCAGGAGCCGGTGCAGGCGGTGGGGCTGCTGCCGCCGCGTCACAGCAGAGTCAGCTCTCCAACAAACCATCGTTTGCCGCTCGTGCACTACCTGCAGGAGGAACTGCTCAACCGTCAGCACTAGGAAGCACTAAAAAAGATGCAAACAAGAATGCCAGCAGTCCTCGCGCGAACGGTGGTCTGGGCAATAGCAACGGCGGCGGTGCTGTTAACATAGACGACGAGCTCCCTACGAGGTCGCAAGTCCATCATCAAATTCTCAACGAGCTGCGCGATAAGGACGCTTTGTTTCCCATCAACACCCAGGAGTTGAAAACTAGTCTTCTTCGTTTGACCGAGCGAGATTTGTTCGACTACCTCGAGAACGTGCGATCGGCAATTATCGCGAAGCGCTCTGTTTGTGTGGTTTGCATGGATCAGGTTGCTTCGGTGATTATGCTGCCCTGCAAACATAAAGTCCTCTGCAGGCTTTGTGCGCCGTCTGTGTCGTCATGCCCTTGCTGCCGTGAAGTTGCGTTAGAATTATTTGAACCTGTTGAGATCTAGATCTTTTTTTTTTTTTGCTCAGAAAACCAACAGATTTGATGCGGGGCACCGCCTCTCTCGTGTGAGAAGGTGCGTCTTTCTTAACTTTTTTTTTCTTTGACCGTCTTTTTTGATTTCACTGCTCAGGTTACAACAAATTGGAGCCTATTTTTATCGTGTTTGTTATTGCTGAGAAACAGAGAGGAACAAAAAAATAATATGGACGTGTATCGTCAAGCCTCTGAAATTGTTCGAATTGTCCGTGATGGCCGTGGCACCGCGAAAGCCTTGTGCCTCCGCAAAGAAATGCAAAAGAAGAAGCAGACCTACGCTGTTGTGTGCGAGACGCTTAGGCACTACGAACTTCTCGAGGATGTCCTCAATCAATCTGAGTTCTACCAGTACTACCCTCATGCCAAGAAGGACGTTGCCATTTGCCTTGCGTACGACTGCGTCATTGGACGCGGCATTAACACGAATAGCGACAGCACTGCGCTCGCTGTGCAAAAGTGTGCTCCTTACTTGCGTGAGGCGTACGAGCGATGCCGTAAGCACCACACGATCGCTCCCCGCCAACGCGCCGATGAGTGGGAAGAGGGCACTGTGCCGCCACCAGGTGTGCCGATGAAGCTGCCTCGCTACGCACGCGTCAACACACTCAAGATTGACACTGAGACACTCGTCGAGCGTCTTCGTCGTCCGAAGCGCGCTCGCACTGAGGAGGAGAACGGAGGAGGTGAACCACAACGCCGCGGTGTGATTCGTGGCGCATTGCCAGCGTTTACGATTGACGAGCATGTCCCCGACCTGTTGGTGTTCCCCTCAGGTACTGACCTTCACAACCACCCTAGCGTGCGTGGTTCTCAAGTGATTCTGCAAGATAAATCATCCTGCCTCCCTGCATGCGTTCTGCTCGGGGCTGTCCCTTGCGAACCAACTCAAAAGAAGGGCGACAAAAAAAAGAACACGATCCCTGCAGATGCACCACTTGAATACGTCCTCGACGCGTGCGCCGCCCCAGGAAATAAAACGACGCAACTTGCTGCGTTAGGCGCGCCTCATGGCATCAAACTTCTTGCCGTGGAGCGCGATTCCAAGCGCGCAGGTGTTCTCTCCCAACGCGTTCAGACGCTTAACGCTGCAAAGCACATCAACGTCATGAACACAGACTTCTTTGATCTGACATCGGATGTGCGTGATGCGGTGCAGGGTATTTTGCTCGACCCAAGCTGCAGTGCAAGTGGCGTTGTGAGTCGTGTCGATATCAATCTCAAGCAACACCGAGACTTCCTGAATAAAGGCGCAAAGCCAGTCGAAGATGAGAATCTACTCGATGAAAACGACCTTGTTGATCAAGAAGAAAACACGAAGGACGCGAAAGATAAGAAGCCGTCCGTATCGCGCGTGGAGAAACTTGCGCAAGTTCAAAGGAAATTACTGACACACGCGTTGCTTTCATTCCCTGCGTGCCGTCGTGTCGTGTACTCCACTTGCTCTGTCCACGAGGAGGAGAATGAAGGCGTCGTGCGTGCTGTCCTCAGCGACGAGCGCATTGCAAAGAAGGGCTGGACGTTGACGAATATTATGCCACGTACGTGGCGTACTCGTGGATGGAAAAGCAAAGACGACACGTTGCCGTTGGATTTCACAATCCGTTGTGACCCTGCCGTTGACAAGACGAACGGCTTCTACGTATCTCGTTTTGATCGTGATGTTGTCGAAACCCCAGCAGAGACAGTTGCTGCCTCAGAGGAAGTTGATGGCGAGGCCAGTGCGTCGACGGAGGCGGCAGAGGGTGCTGTCCCTGCTAAGAAGGTTCAACGAGGATTCGTGGCTCCAAAAATGACCGACGAAGCACTGTTGAACCTGCGTAAGGCGGAGCCTAAAAAGATGGAGTTCTCCAGCGATGACGAAAGTGATTAAGAGAGAGAGAGAGATTTCGTTTCAAACCACTTCGATTAAGAATTTAGTAGAGATTGTCGTATCCGACAAGCTCTCCCACTAACGGAAACTCATTTGTCGCCTCAATGAATAACATGGAGTGTATTCAGATGGGAAAGCTTTTTTTTTTGATTTGTTTGATTGATTGTCTGGACAGCTATCCCACCTCTTAGAAAGCAAATTGTAATATTCTGAGAAGAACAATGACCACCGTTGTTGCTACAAACACGCGTGCTGGATCTATTTCTTCCGCCAAGGGCATTCTCGCACTCCTTCGGGAGACTGACTCTGCCATCCTGCGCTTTGCGCTGCACCGCCTCCATCAAGTCGTCGATTCCTTCTGGTTTGAGATCAGCAGCGACATTGCGTTGATTGAGGAGTTGCACGAGTGCTCCAGCCTGACGGAAGATCTACGTCAGCTTGCTGCACTGATTGCAGCCAAAGTCTACTTTCACCTCAATGAGTATTCCGAGTCTGTTAGCTTTGCACTTGCCGCCGGCCCGTTGTTTGACGTGAACAAGCGTTCGTTGTTTACCGACACGATTCTTTCACGTTGCATTGACCTGTACGTCGCCCACCGTGACGGATCCAATAGCCTCCTCCCTGGCGGCATTGAGCAGACGCTGGCCGGAGGTGCGGCTGCAGTCACTGCTGCACTGGACCCCCGCCTTGACACCCTTTTCTCAACCCTCGCTGAGAAATGGCAGGCCGAGGATGAAAGCCAAATCAACGTGAAGGAGCTCATTGGTTTCTCTGTGCGCGCGTGCCGCCTTGACCTCCTTGATGTTATTCTTCGCAAACACATTGCCGCCACGAACTCCGCAGAGATGCTGACGTTTACATTCCACATCGCCAACGTTCTGGTCACCAACTACCAATTCCGCCGTGAAATTCTTCAGATCCTCAGCGGCATGTACACCGATGGCTTGCAGACCGTTGACTACTTCTCACTCGCCCAGTGCCTTGTGTTCCTTGGCGACGCCACACGTATGGCGGAAGTCGTCCACACTCTTCTCCACAAGAAGGGGGAGAGAATTCTTGCGTTCCAGTTGGCATTGGACCTGTTTGATTTCAGCAACCAAGAATTTATTGGCTCCGTGACCAAAGAGCTTCAGCAACTTGATCAACTGTACGCGCCCTCGTCCTCCACTTCGCAGTCGGAGGAGTCAGCAGTGGCGGCGGTCTCGTCGGCGACTGGTGTTGTGATCGACACCGAAGCCAACGCTCAGCTCCTCAGCGCCCTACGTGGTGAGGTCACCACCTCCCTCTACGTCAAGTTCCTGTATGCCCGTTCACTAACGGATGTTCACATTGTCAACAACATCAAGAAGGGCATCGACCCTCGCAACTCCATCACACACAACGCCACCATCATTGCCAACGCGTTTATGAACTGCGGCACCACCATCGACGGTTTCCTGCGCGATAACATGGATTGGCTCGCACGTGCTCAGCAGTGGGCCAAATTTACCGCCACCGCTACCGTTGGTGTGCTGCACAAAGGCCACACCTCAGAGGCGATGAACGTGTTGAAGACCTTCCTCCCCGATGGCAGCGTTGGACCTCTGCCCTTCCAGGAGGCGGGTGCCATGTACGGCCTTGGTCTCATCCATGGCCCAGTTGGCGCCGCCAGCAGCAGCACCGTGATTGAGTACCTGCGCAACGCACTCCGCCAGTATAGCTCCAGTGAACAAATTGTACACGGCGCATCCCTTGGCATTGGTCTCGCCGCAATGGGCCAGCACGATGAGGACATCTTCGACGCGCTCTTTACCTGTGTGAGCGGTTGCGATGCCGTTGCCGGCGAGGGTGCAGCCTTGGGTATCGGCATGGTCATGCTCGGAAGCGGTAACGCCCGCGTCATTGAGTCAATGAAGCGCCACGCGATGGAGTTTGATCAAAAGGAGAAAACCATCCGCGGGCTGTCCATGGCGATGGCTCTTGTCCATCTGGGCCGAGAAGATGACGCCCTCCCTCTTGCCGATGAGCTTCTTGCCCACGCCGACCCTTGGGTGCGTCTTGGTGGTGTCTTCACCATTGGTATGGCGTTCTCCGGAACTGCCAACCCTCGTGCCATCGAGCGGCTCCTTGCGATTGCTGTGCGTGACGTCTCTGATGATGTTCGCCGCAACGCCGTCATGATGATCGGATTCCTCACCTTCAAGGACCCCCAGCTCTGCATTGACATGACCAAGGTTCTTGTCGACAGCTACAACGCCCACATTCGTTATGGTGTCGCGATGGCCGTGGCGATTGCGGCGAGTGGTACCGCCAACGCAACTGCTGTGGAAATGTTGTGGATCTTGAAGGACGATCTCGTCGACTTTGTGCGTCAAGGAGCATTTATTGGTCTGTCGCTTGTTCTCGTGCAAGCGTCAGAGAAAGCTCAACCCAAGGTGAAAGAACTCCGTCAAATCCTCGCCAAGAAGATTGCAGACCGTCGCGAGGATACCTGCACTAAGTTCGGCTGCATTCTCGCAACGGGACTTCTTGATGCCGGTGGCCGCAACTGCACCATTTTGCTCCACAAGCAACGCCATCGCCTCGCTAAGTCTGTCGTCGGCATGTTTGTCTTCTCGCAGTACTGGTACTGGTTCCCGTACACACTGATGGTGTCCCTTGCAATCCACCCAACGTGCTTCATTGGCCTCAACGATAAGTTTGAGATGCCCAAATATTCGTTTGTCTCCGACGCCGCCCCGAGCAACTTTGCCATCCCCAAGTCTGTACAGCAAGAGAAGAAGGAGGCCAAGGCATCTGCGCAACAGAAGAAGGTGATTCTCTCCACGACAAAGAAGGAAGAGGAGAATCGCGAGAAGAAGAAGCGCGGCACACTTCTTGGAATTGCGGAAGACTCAAAGACCTCACCCACTGCCGCTGGTGCCCCTGATCTCGACGCTGCCATCGCTGCGGCGGCCGGAAAAGACGAGGCGGCAGAAGCCCCAGAAGCGACTTCTGAAACTCTCGAGAACCCTGCCCGAGTCACGATGGCACAGTTCCCAGTTGTCAAGCACGGGTCTGATGCACGATACCGCCCTTTTTTTTTTTAAAGACGAGGCGGCAGAAGCCCCAGAAGCGACTTCTGAAATTCTGGAAAACCCCGCCCGAGTCACGATGGCACAGTTTCCAGTTGTCAAGCACGGGTCTGATGCACGATACCGCCCACTGAAGCCCAATGCTTTTGGAGTCTGCATGCTGCAAGACGTGAGTGGTGGGGGCAGCGCCACAACCGCTGAAGATCTCATCAAGATTGACCCTAACAACAAGGATGACACTGCTCCTGTGCCTGAGGCGTTCTCTTACCCGTAAGTGAACTGCCCTCTTGGGAACGTGACAGACGGCTCTCACCGTCGCACTTTCAAGCAAATGTGCTTTCAATTATGAAATTTACATGCAAATGTGCTTGCAATTATGAAATTTTTTTTTGCTTAGACGTGAAGTCAACGAGAAAACTGATACGAAAGAAGATGAAACTATTTACGAATTTCGAACACATTGGGCTATACTTGTGGCGAAAAATAATCAAGAATTCTGTTATAAATTTGCATATCTTCCTTTGTTTTTGTATGTTGCTCAGGGTTGAAAAAATCGTGTCATCATGTCCTCGACTAGCTGCCGTGTGCACTTGCTCACTGCTGTTGTGTTTACGATGTGGCTCGTTGTTGGCGGCGCTCACGCAAGCGATGCTGCCGCTTCCACACCAATCTCTTGCGCCAACGTTCCTATTTCTGATTGCACGGCATTACCGCAGTGCTATGTGGATAGCTCCGCAGGAGTAAGAACATGCGCAACGTTCACCACTTGCACCGCTTTCACGACAGACGTGACTTGTGGGAGTGCGTCGGCGTGTTCCTGGAGTCAACTTCTAAAGTCGTGTGTGTTAAAGAGCATCTGCAATCAGATCATGTCAAGTGAGTTATGTTCGACGACGTATGGCTGCGTTTTTAACTCACTCGCCGGGTGCGTTGGGTGCAATCAACTTTCATCAACGCAGTGTGTGGCTGGAGGTTGCCGATTGAACGGCACCGTGTGCATCCCTTCAGCACCGCCTCCGGCCCCTCCGCACCCTCACACCGTCAGTGTGTCGATGTCGTTTCCTCTGCAACCTGGCGACTACTGCTTTCGCATGACCGATACTCTTAGCTGCCTCAGCGTACCAGATTGCTACTTCTCTGCGCAGAACAAGTCGTGCATTGCAAACCGTTTCTGCTCACAGTTCACCAACGCAACGTCAACAACCTCGGCTTCAGTTGCCGCCAAATGTACAGCTTCGGGATGCCGGTATTTAACTGCCACAACAACACCATCTAACACTCTGCTGCTACCAGCTTTGTGCATTTCTCCCACTGCACTTTGCGCCTTGCAAAACACATCGGCGAAGTGCTGGAACACAACTGGGTGCGTGTACCTTGTGCCTTTGTCGCAAGGAAGCGCAGCTCCTCCCGGGAACTGCATGTCGGAGAGCTTTTGTCCTTTCACCTCGCTCACGACCTGCTCTTTCTTTGGTTGCACAGCCAGTTTAACTGCTTGCACAAACCCGCCACGCCCAACAACAACAACCACAAAGCCTTTCTCATCTGATACCACGACTACAATGATTGTTTCCACCCCAGCACCAACGTCGACTTTGCAGCCAGCAACCACAACAGCAACGACTCCAGCTCCAACGAAGGCGTCCGACGGCACCCAAGCACCGACAAGTGCTGCGACGACAGCAACCCCAACTTCCACTAAGCACTCAGACCAAACGCCAGCACCTACTACTTCAAGCTCCCCACCAACACGCCAGCAAACAACTACAGCACCCTCTACAACGACTACCCAAGCGCCGCAACAACAAACAACAGCATCACCCACAAGTGCGCCGTCTGCCTCTGACTATTGCGCTCGTTTGAACGACTCCCCCAAAGCTTGTTGGGCCATGTCAGGGTGTTACTTTTGGCAAAAAGGTTCACAAACCTGGTGCTCATCCGGAACAGTATGCACGAGCGTGATTCGTGCTGATGAGTGCACATCTCTTGGATGCGTCGCGAAAACCACAACTGCATTGTTTGGGTCAGGTATCATCGCCTGCGTGCCGCCATCTCCTCCTGCACCCACGTGCGCTACCATCGCCACCAAGAAACTTTGCCTTGCCAACACGAGCTGCACGATTCAAGACAACGCCACTTGTGTGGAACGATGCCCAAGCGGTTATGTCGTGTGCCCCTCTACAGGTGCCTGTGCATCGTCCTTATCGCGCTGCGTCGTGTGCTCGAGCTCTCAGGTTCAATGCTGGGAGTGGACGCTCAGGGTCAGTGCCCTTGTCCCACTGGGTTGTTCCGCTGCCGTGAGGGAGGTCAAAATGAATGCGTGACGTCCGCGTTCTGCACCGCACTGTCTCAACGCAACTGCTCGAAGGCAACACCTACGTTGTGCAGCGATG
>CYKH01001589.1:0-10255 GCA_001460835.1 Bodo saltans
GAAGGCCAGGATAACGAGAGCCACGTTCCTTTGTTCCTTTTTTCCTTTTTTTTTACTTGCTTTTACCACAAAATTGTTTGCTTTCAAATAAAGCATTCAGAATGTTGGTGGATTTTCTACGTGAATTGACTTGCGCTCACAGAGGAATCAACTTTATTGTTAGGGACAGTAGAAACAGGAAGGGAGAGTTCACTTGCAGTGATTGTAACGAATGACTGAGGTGTTGCAGTACTCCCCTGAGCAACTTGTACATTTTGCCCTCCAGCACGAGCGCAATGCAGAATCATTTTTCGGAATTACTTTAATTCGTGGTCGTTCAAGTGATGAACTAAAGCGGCTGTACAAGCGCCTCGCACTGAAGCTCCACCCCGACAAGAACGATCACCCAGAATCAGGAAAGGCGTTTCAGGTACTGCAGACTCATTTCGAAGCAACTCTCTTAAGTTTTGAATCACCAGCACCGCAGGCAACTTCTGCTCCACCTCCGACCCACCAGTCCAAACCTGCTGCTCCTCAGGCACAGCACAGCGCGAAGCACAGCCAACATCAACAGCAACAACAGTATCCACCGCCCCCTCCTCCACGACAGTCGTCCTCCGGCACTAGCAATAGCTTCCCCAGCAGTAGTGGGCAATCCACAAAGGGCAGCACGAGTAAGAAAGCTGCTACCCATGCTTGGCCAGAAGAGGATATTCCACTACCGCCTGATGTGTTCGACGATATTGCGTGGGATGAATGGTCTGATGCACCAAAGAAGAAGAAATCCTCCAAGCAGCGATCGTCTGAGTGGGACGATGATGTGCCTCGACCACCGCCGCCGCCGCCACCACCGCAACACAGGCACCAGCAGTCAAGCACGGCCGCATGGCCGCCACCGCCACCGCCACCACCTCCGCCGTCCGCATCATCATCAGAGGCGCATAGTTTTCGACAGCAACGAACAGCTGGAGGTTCTACACACAACATGTTTGATGAACCTGTTCGGCAACCTAAGGCGACTGCTAGTGGTGTGAGCAAGGACAAATCAAAAGGTGCTGCTAATCTCCCTTCTTTGGAGTTATCAGACGAAGAAGAAGACTATGCGGCTCAGCAGCGCAGGCGACAACGCAGTACGACCAACGCATCTGAGAGAGTAAAACCTAGTGGCGTCATGCCGTCATTGAGTGACGATGGCTCTGATGACGATGCAGATGAATATGCTGCGCGTCGACGAGCACGAAAGAAGCGTGAGGAGGCGGAAGCCGCTGCTAAAAGGGAAGCGGAAGCGGAAGCGAAAAGGATTGCTACAGCGTCAAAGTCACTTAAACATCTTTTTGCGGCATTTGACATTTCTGACGATGAGGATGACGCGAAGTTTGTCGTGTCGTTTAAAATGTCCACCACCACCGCTAATAAGAGTCAAGTGAACGTAGCTGCGTCACCGACAAGTAGTACAAGCAATCCTTTTTTTCAGCCTTCGCCACAACCGGCGACGTCGGGCAGCCGTGCCCAACGCCCTGTTTCGTCTTCCTATTCTGTGCCAGGTGCGTCGTCGAAAACGGCTGCTGCTTCTCCGGCACTATCAGGTTTTGCAACGTGCTCATCGTGTGGTTGTACAACGGTACCCATTTCGCCTTTTGGTGATCCTTCTATGGCCGTACAATGTCATGCCTGTGGCAAGTTCTTTGTGCCAGTTGGCAGCAGCGCATACACAGCAACGAAGAAAAAATCATCATCGAGCAGCAAGAGTGCTGATGGTGTTCGTTGCAGTTGTGGAAAAGCAAAGAAGGGGCACTGTTTCATGTGCGGTGAGTGACACACAACTCTTATCGGTGCACAAAAAGTTGCAAATACATGTCGTTGTTCTTTTGTTGTGTTCTTTTCTTCTATTCTTTTTTTCTTTATTTTTATGTTTCTGTTTGATGCATCTGCGTTTGCTAATTTTATGATCATCTTTTTTTTGGGTTCTTGTACGTTTCTTTTCTGCAAAAGAAATCGTCGCCAATGGAAGGAGACGATCAACAACGAAACAAGGCGCACAAGTCTCGCGTCACGGGTAACAAAGCATCCCGTCGAGATGACCTGAAGAAGAAGAAGGCGGGAATTGACCTCGAGCCCAATCGAGGGAGCAACCCCAAAGCGTTTGGAGGCCCCAGTGCTAACTCTCGCAAGTCTCAACAGAAAGTTCGTTCGTTTGAGAAGAAGGAGTCTGTTCTTCATGTTCCTTCCGAGGACAAGACACTGAGCCACTTAGCATCAGAGCCTCCCCTGTTGGTGGCTGTTGTTGGTCCCCCAGGTGTTGGCAAAACAACTCTCATTCGCTCCATGGTGAAGTTCTACAGCGGCCGTAACGTGCAAAATGTGCGTGGCCCCATCACCATCGTTGCCGGAAAAAGCCGCCGCGTGACATTCCTTGAATGCCCAAACAATCTGTCCGCAATGTGCGATGTCGCTAAAGTCGCCGACTTAATTCTCCTCATGGTTGACGGTAACTTCGGATTTGAGATGGAGACCTTTGAGTTCCTCAACATCGCGCAGATTCATGGCTTCCCGAAAATCTTTGGAATCGTGTCTCATCTCGATCAAATGAAAACGACCAAGGCACTGAAGAAGCAAAAGAAATTCCTTCGTCATCGTTTCTGGCACGAAGTGGCTGCCGGTGCGAAGATGCTTTGCCTGTCTCCCATGATTCACAACATGTACCGCCCTAACGATGTGCTGAAGCTTCACCGGCTGCTGATTTGTGTGCAGACCAAGGTGCAAAATTGGAGAAACACGCACAGCTGTGTGCTGATTGACCGACACGAAGATGTGACGCCATCGGAGGTGACAACGGAAACCCCAAATGCGGATCGGACTATTGCGTTCTACGGGTACGTTCGTGGCAAGCCGATGAAGCCGGATCAGCTCGTCCACATCCCCGGCCTTGGCGACTTCCCCATTACCCACATTTCCAAGCAAGAAGATCCGTGCCATACGGATTTCAACGGCGGCAGCTCCCAAGGGCACAAAATGCGCCATCTTAACCAAAAGCAGAAGAAGATCTATGCGCCCTACTCGGATGTCGGTGGTGTCATTTACGATGACCACGCCATTTATCTGCAAGAAGATGGTGACAAGCAGAACATCATCCGTAGTGGTGAGGGATTTGAGATGCTAAAAGGGCTTCAAACCATCAGGCCAATGGACGACGAAGAGCAACAGCAAGCGCGTGACGATTCTTTCTTGGTGCTGCGCAGTGGTGCCGATGGCACTCGTCGCCTCGCTCGCCGCCCTGTTAACTTTAAGAACGACGAATCCTTAGAGTTAGACATGGAAGACCCAACCGTCCCACAAGACTCATCTGACGACAGTAGCAGCGATGATGATGACCTTGCTGCGTTCGGCCTCGGCGACGGGAAAGACGCCGACCTTGACGACGACGACGATGATGCCCTACCTGATCTCGTGGAAGAGTCCCTTGCACCTCGTCTTCCCCACGATGCAGATTCTGTGCGTGTCACAGCAACGCGAAATGACTGGTCCGACGCGTCACTCATGGCGCGCGTCAAGGAATTGTTTGTCACTGGGTCATGGAAGGGGCAAAACCCCTCCGCTGCTGGTGGTGCCAAGGATGTCGATGATGCGGCCAACGATGACCTCGAGGAGAAGGGATACGCTAGCGACGATGAGGAGTTTGAGCGTGAGATCCGCGGTGAGGTGATTGAGCGCGACAATGAGGAGGATAGCGACGACGACGAAGACGACGGTAAAGACGAGCCGTCTGACGTTGCCAGCGAATCCGAGGATGAAGCCCACGACGACCTGAGCAGCATGTTCCCCAAGCCAACCAACGCTCTCTCTGCAATTGCCTCTTCCGGTCTGCATGGCGCGACTGCGGCGAATGCAGCGTTTGCAACAAAGAAGTTGAAGAACCAGCAGCCAAAGAGTGCGCTTGTCGCTGTGCGTGATCCCTCCAAGTTTGCTAGCGGAGCTTTTGCATCGTCCAACCCAGATGACAACACGACTACTAAGCGAGAGGGTGATGATGATGATGATTTCGACATTCTTGCCACGTCGGAAGAGCAGCTTAACGCTGGAGATTTCCAAGACGACATTCTTCGTGGCCTAGTGTCCCACTTCACCAAGTCTTCCCATCAGCTCAAGGATGAGGAAGGTATTGAGGTGGTGGATCATGAGAACCGCTTTGCGAAGCGCTACGTCAACGAGAAGGAGCAGAAGGACGAGGAGGAGCTCGGTGCCGCGATCGAGGGAGGTGGCGCACTTACCGATGACCAAGAAAAGATGCTCCAGAAGCGCATGGCGAAGAAGAAGGCATTCGACGAGGACTACGACGTCGATGGCGGTAAGAACAACACCATGAGCTACTACCACCACCTGCAACGAGAGGTGGAGCAGAGGAAGAAGAACCTGGATGAGGCGATGGACGTTGCTGGCGAGGACGACGAGCAAAAGATCCGCCTTGTGGGCTACTTCAGTGGCCTGTATGTCCGCTTTGTGATCGAAAACGTCCCAGTGGAGTTCATTCGTGCCTTCAACCCTTCCACTCCTTTGATTGCAGGCGGGCTCAACTTCGGTGAAGATCAAATGCAGATTGTCCATGCCAAAATCAAGCGTCACCGTTGGTACCCAAAGATCCTCAAGGCACAAGACCCTCTGGTGATTTCCATCGGTTGGCGGCGTATTCAAACCCAACCAATCTTCGCCCAGGAAGATCCCAATGGCCGGCATCGGTACCTCAAGTACACGCCGCTGCACATGCATTGTTACTGCGCATTCTACGCCCCGGTAGCACCGACCAACACTGGTTTCATCGCACTGCCCTGCCCAGAGGTACGGACCAGCGGCTTCCGCTGCCTTGCGACTGGCTACACAGTGGGTAACGACAGCTGCACCGCAGTGGTGAAGAAGCTGAAGCTCACAGGTACACCGCAGAAGGTGCAGAAAACCACCGCGTTTATCAAGTCGCTGTTTAACAGCGACATTGAGGCTGCCAAGTTCATTGGAGCAAAACTCAAGACCGTCTCTGGCATTCGTGGTATGATCAAGAGCGTGATCAAGGGCAAGAACGGCATCGTCCGTTGCACATTCGAGGATAAGATCCTTCCTTCCGATATTGTCTTCATCCGCTCATGGAAGCCGGTAGACCCGAACCGCTTCTGCATTACCGTGAAGAACTTGGTGGACCCCAACTGGACAGGCATGAAGACGATGCGCCAGCTGCGCCTCGAGCACAACCTTCCTATCGCCTCCAACCCTGACAGCGAGTATCGTGAGATCAAGCGCCGCCGTGAAGTCAACTTCGACGAGGCAGCCAAGGTGATGATCTCTCGTAACACACGTATGGCGTTGCCTTTTGACATGAAAGAGGAGTTCATTCCTCTCGCGAAGTCTGACGTGGTGAAGCAACGCATTGTTGCTGCTACCACGCGTGTTGTGGAGCCGAAGGACATGCGGCGCCAGGCGTTGATTGACACATTCCAAGACAAGGCGGATGCGATGGATCAGAAGCGCAAGGAGACCCGCCAGATTTCACGCGATAAGGTCAAACGTGCGGCAGAGCGTGAAGAGGAGGAGTATGAAAAGAAGCTGAAGAAGGCGAAGAAGGAAACAGCCCGCAAGCAAGAGTTCCGCACACAGCACAAGTCTCGCAACACAAAGTAGATGCTTCACTGCATCAAGGGATGGGAGATAAAAATGACTAACACATTCGAATAACAACTGCAGTTTGAGAGGAATCAAGCAATTTGAACACCTGCAATTCATTTTTTTTCCAAGTGTCGCACTTACTTGATTCGTTTGTGTGTTTCTTTGCTGGATTGCGCAAGCAAACGTCTCTGCAAACGAGACAGCCAGACCTTTGAGGGTTACGTGAGGCTAATATAGAGAGCAACAAAGATGCGTCGATCTGGAGGGAGCGGCGGTGGTGGAAGTGGCAGTGGCGGTGGTAGTAACAACGGCAGTCTCACTGGAAAAGGACGAATTTGCGTTTCGATCGTTGTTGTGCTCATGGTGGTCTCATTTGTGGTCACCATTCCGCCCATGAAGGCCAAACAGTACCTTGCCACGACGAACGGCGATGTGTCCGAAGTTCAGCGCATCATATCTGCACATCAGCGGCAGCAAGTCCTTGACGATGATGAGATTGGAGCGTTGAACAGACCGGATCAAATGATTTCTGAAGATAAATTGTCGGAAGATCTGTCCCAGCAGCAGCAACCAGGTGGTGGAGACTCATTTGCAACGAATAGCAAAGATAGCAGCAAGCGGTCCTTCTCGTCGATGAGAAGGAAAATAGATTTGACATTGTACATTGTGTTTCACAAAACGCTATTTCGAGAGAACTATGAAGGTGTCCGTTGGGCCGATATTGCGTTTCCTGCCCCACTTGACAGCAGCTCGAACCCAACCACGCTCGATACCGCATCTGTTGTGTCTGCACTGACCAGCCCAGGTGGAGCGAATCGTACGACTATTCTATTCGTAGCAACCAACAAGAAAGTGAAAAAGCGCTTCCCTGCGGATCTTGTTCGAGGAAGAATGATCAACGAGTGGGAGTTGCCTGGCCACGATACTCGTATCGGGTCTGTGATGAACGAATATGGAGCGATGAATTCGATCTTTTCGTCGCAGCTCACACAACATGCCGGGAACATTGCAAACGTCGCTGGTCGTGGTTCTAACCCCCGCTTGATCGCCGCGGATGCCGACGGAGACGGCGTTCAAGAATGGATTGGCGTTTTCCAGTACGACATGCGCATCGACCAGAAACTTCTCCAGCTAATCCGGCGACGAATTCGATCTCGGACGCAAGCTGCGGTCACATCCCTTGCCACAACGAACAGCCGCGGGGAGCTTGTCGCGCGAGCACCCTCGAGCAAGGCAGCATTAGTCAGTGGCACGAATGGCGGACACTTCCGCCTTCATTGTTGCATCTTTTACGGCGTGTCGTATCCTACGCGTTACCTTCTTCACAACCCTCTTGGCAAGTTGTTGGTGGAAGAGTACAATAGCTTCTTTGGGGGCTCATTTACGCTGGATGACATGCCCCCTGTCGCAATTCTGGATGCATTTGTGGTCCCAACTATTGTGTTCAACCACTTTGCTCCGTTCTTAGAAAGCGTCATGCTGCGGGTGATTCGAAATCCTTTGTACTTTCCACAGAAGCCAGGAAGACATCCCATCCCAGTGTCTTCGTCAACTGGGGTTGGTGGAAGTAGTATTGTATCGGTTGTGTCGCCCGCTACGACGAGGAGCTTGAACAAAAACACCAACACCAATAACAACGCAGAATCTGGAAACTCTGGCGCCCAGAATCAACAACAACAGCAGCAGCAAAGTAGTGGCAACGCAATTCAAAAAGCACTTGTGGAGCACGGTTTAGATGTGATGGAAGCTGCGTTGGCCGTTGCTTTGGGTTTAGAGACGTTGTTTGTGCAAGTGCAACTTCCCCTTCGTCACAAGTCATGGGAGGGTACATCGTAAAGGACTCTTTTCACTGCCTTTTCCCTGTTTTATATATTGTTTTCCTCAATTTCGATTGAAAAACCTCCAAGCTTTTTTTTTTCCGTTCAAACTGTGGTGTCCGGAGAACGCTGAATAGTCGTTCGCTTTTTCTCGTATTTGTTTCACATAAAGGTTGCGGAAGTAGGAAACAAAAAGAAAAGCTCTTATTAGCATCAACCAAAAAAGAATGGTGTTTTCCATCCCAACCTTTGCCACAGTGGGCGACCCATACGTTAAGAAGAAGATCAAGGACGAGCGCAGCGGTCTTCGATCATTCTTGAACCCTGCCCCGAAGGACGGCTCGATGCCCGATGCCCTGTTTGATCACGAGTTCAAATCGATCCACGAGGGTGACACGTATGTAGAACCAGGAGTCGCGGATCGTCGTTACAAGAATGAAAAGCTGAAGAAGAATTTGACACCCAACGGTTTCCGTTACTCCAATCCCTCCGCCAAAGCAGTGGGCCTAGGTTCCTACTTTGGCACCATTCAGAAAGACGCATTCCGCCATGAAACCGACTTTGTAGTTCCTCGCAAGGGTGAGGCGCCACCCAAGCCGGCCTCTAAGCCCCGTCAGATTTACACGAAGCCTGCTACGCGAGGCACCTTCGGTTTCCCAAAGATCACAATGAGCGAGATTGGTCAAGACTACGTCGCGAGTTTCTACGACCAAGGCCGTGAGAATGCGCGCAAGGAACGTCTTGCCCACGATAAGCTGATGAAGGGCGCTCCCTTCACAACTGGAGGCCGAAACGGTACAACATTTGATGAGAGCCGTGCCACTGGTGCGTCTACGTGCTACATGCTCACGAAGCCTATTGCACCAAAGAAGCCCAAGAAGGAAATGGAATTCAAAAAGGCAGACGCACCGTGGAAGCCGTCGGGCCCAGTGTTTAAGGCCACGGTGATGGAGTATCGAGAGGACCCGTATGATCACTATGACCCCCGCGTGGGCACAAAGAAGAGGAATCAGGCAAAGGAAGGAGATCGCGCGTCGTGGAAGCCGAATAGCCAAACGAACAACTTCTGGTACACTACCAGCATTGCGTTCAAGAGATTGTAAGGAGGGCTGAATTCAGCTGACGGTTTTTTCTCAATCATATGTAAAGAAACGAGGGAGAGACGTGGCGAAGATCACGAAAAGAACAACTGTACACAACAACACAACAACAAAAAACACAAAACAAACAAACACGTAAAATAGGGGGACTCGCAGCCCCATGGGGAAGTCGAAAATCAACGAAAGCCCTACCATGTCTCCCTTGCACCCGGTTTTGATCTCCCATCATTACAACAAATTCTAGGAATGAACTTCGTTGGGCATGTGAGCTTCCCCAAGCACCTTTTGATTTTGTCTTTATTTTATAGTTGTTGAACTCAATCAGAGACATTACTGTGTTTGACACGGACACGCACCTACAAAAAAATGGTCCCGCCAGCACCACCTATCAAACGAACGCGATCCGGTGGTCCTGCTCCTGTGCATTCCGCTGTCACACCGTTGTCACGCGGTAATTCTCAACTGCCTCCTCCCTCACGCCCACCTGCATCGCAGCAACCGCCTTCGTCGTCGTCGTCACAACACAGTCTATCCGCCACAACAGCAACAATAAAACCAGTCAAAGAGGTTTCAGCCTTGTCGTCATCGCAAGTCAACATCCGCTTTAACAGTTCGGTGATTCAAAACAAAAATGCTGTGAGCGCTAGAGTTGTCCCTAGTCAATCAGTTGGAGGTGCCAGCGGTTTCAAAAGAACTCAGCCACCCCAAAAGTTGCAAACAAATGCGAAACCGGAGCCCTCTCCGCTTGAGGTGCAGCTGACAACGAAGTGTGCTGAGATTCAAACACAGTGTGAGCTTGCAGAGGCGCTACTCACGACGCTGACCAACATATGCACTGTGCACGGCCCAGATGCGATTGAACAGATGGTAGACGAACATGCCCAGCAGCGGGAGGATCTGCGGAATGCACCCGATCCCTTGGATACTGTCACCACACCGGCTCGTATTGCGGATGATGAAGAGTGCTTACTGCAGTCCATAACCGCAGAGCAGCAGCATCGCGAAAAACTTTGCGCCGATGTTGATCGCACACACGAAGAGATCATCTTGGCACGTGAAGAGCTCGAAGACTCCAAGAATGCGTACGCTGCATTGATGGCGCCGCTCGAGGCTGTGACCGCACGCAAAGAAGAGTGGGATGAGTCGTTGAGACAACTCCGGGCAGAACTCGCTCTTGAGCGTGATTCAACGTATGGACTATCTGCCGAGGCTGCCGCGCTACTGAAGGAGTCGGAGAGATTACTTCGTCACAAAAAGGAGCTCGAAAAGCAAGCGGCCGCGACGGAGATGGAGCGAAGAGCAGCTCACTCAACGTATGAAGAGTTAAAAGGAACAATACGCGTGTACTGCCGAGTGAAAGGATCTGGTGCCGTCGTCGTCCCTCTACCTTCTCCTCCTTCACAACCCCAACCGCAACTGTCATCGTCTTTTGTTATGGATGTCAATGCGTCGCTCACACTTTCCACTGCTGATGACACCACCTGGTCGATGGCGGAGAGCATCATGGCCGCACGTGACGGTGAAGGATCTACGAAGCCAACAGCAGCACGCCTCTCGACGGACTCTTGTGCTAGCCATGACAGTGCACGATCAAGCTGTAGCGTGACAGCTGGTGGTGCTTCAAATTCGCGACCTCGTGGTGGGACTTTTTTTTTTAATGTTTGAACGCAAAGTAACGCTAGCGCGCGATGGTTGGGCTTACAAGTTCAC
>CYKH01001592.1:4428-44715 GCA_001460835.1 Bodo saltans
CTCAGAAAGATCTCGTTTTTACCAAACAAATTTCGTAACCACCCACACAAAGCTACGCGAGCGTGACTCCCTTGTCGTTTTTTTTTCCCCCAAGGAACTTCCACAACGACACACAGATATGAGAAGAGCCCTCACCCAGTTGATTGAGCAACGCACATCCACTGCTTGTGCAAAGTTGACGAGCGGTTCGACGATGAGCGTTGGATTCCTCAATTCCGCGCGAAGATGGCAATCTCAAAGCTTCAAGGGTGCTGGTTCGCCTTTTGTGGAGGGCGAAGTTGACCCGCGGCACACCCTTGAGAAGGGGACAAGATCACTTAACGCCGAAACGATGCCTCATTACGTGAAAGCGACGATTCAGAACGACCGACGAGAGATGGGCCTAGGTGAAGTGAGTGATTGGGTCGATTTTGCGAAAGACGCAATATTAATCCCAAGTCGATCAGGCCCGCTATGGGTTGGTAGTGATGATCCCCGATGTGCTCGACTCGTACGGAGACGTGAAAAGATGAAAACAAAGCCTCAGCAACTTGCTCGCAAGAGGTCGAGCACCGATCCTGCGAAGGAGCTTGAGGATCACCCACTTCGAGAGTACTTCACAACACAGAGCAACCTTAGCGACCCGCTTTCCGTGGCGAAAGGTCTTCACCATGCGGGCATGATTCGTGAACTTGACATCAAGTTCACAGCGGCAAAGTTGACGTACAAAGCTCGGCCGCCTGTTGTGACGATTATGGGTCACGTTGATCATGGAAAAACAACCCTCTTGGATTATTTACGAAAAACCAACGTCGCTGCTGGGGAGGCTGGTGGCATTACTCAGACTGTTGGTGCGTTCAGAGTTCAGCATGGCGACGAGTGGATCACATTTATTGACACTCCAGGGCACGCAGCTTTCACGACTATGCGAGAGGCTGGAGCAGCCGCAACAGATATCATCATCGTTGTGATTTCAGCTGTCGATGGCGTGCAGCCGCAGACTCGAGAGGTGCTTGAGATTGCCAAAAAGTCTGGTGTCCCGATGGTGATTGCGTGTAACAAGATTGACCGCCAACCAAATGCGGAGCCTATCAAGGCATCACTACGAGATCTTGGTGTGGAGCTGGAGGAGGATGGCGGCGATACGCAATTTGTTAAGATCAGCGCACGTGACGGAACGGGCATTCCGGATCTTCTTGAAGCATTGCAACTGCAAGCAGCCATCGCGGAGCTGATGACGCCTGAACCATCTCGGGTGGAGATCACCGTGATCGAGTCCAAACACACTGGCGTGCAGGAAATTGCCGGCCTTGTGAGGTGCGGCACCCTGCGTGCAGGAACAGTGGTAGTGTGCGGCATGACGTTTGGTGTGATCAAGTCATTGAAAAATGAGCACGGTGAGCCCATCAAAACTGCTGGTCCCTCAACTCCTGTGTTTTTTCAAGGAATCAAAGTTCCACCGAAGCCCGGCTCCACGTTGCTGCAAGTAAGCAGCGAGGACCACGCAAACAAATTCTATTTATTCACAAAAGATGTTTTTGAAGTAGAAGGAAAGAGGGAAGCGTTTATGCAAGTGTTGGATCGCGAGCAGCACGGCATGGTGTACGACCGAAAGCCCGATAACAATTTGACGAGGACGTTTTCAACTGTTCCGTTCCGGCTGACTTGCAAAGCGGCTACATTTGGTATGCTGCAAGCGCTAATGAAGACAGTTTATGAGCTGCCGCGGCTCGAAGGTGTGACAGTCGAGGTCCGCACGACTGAAGTTGGTGGTTTGAAAAACACGGACATTGCACTATCTGGTGGCACTGGGCAACCATCGTGCATTCTGATCTACGGCGACGTCGTCGATAGCAATCACATGGACGTACCTACGCATGTGCATATCCACCGGTTTTCTGTGCTGTATCACGGCATAGAGGCATTGAAAAAGACTCTTGTCGATGCACTCCCAAAGATCATGAAAACTCGTGTTATGGCGACAGCAGATTGTCTGCAGACGTTTCGAGCGTCTCAGTCTGGGAAGAACGGCAATGCAGGCGGTTTTATTGTGACTCGAGGGACTCTTGTTGCTGATCATCTGAAGTTCCGCGTCATGCGCAAGGACAAGAAGAGTAGTGATGTACGCGTTCAGGTCTATGAAGGACAGGTGAGAGAACTTCGGCGGTTTAAGGATCTTGTTCCCTCTGTGGAGGAGGGCATGGAGTGTGGCGTGATTCTGAACGACGAGTTCTTCTTTCGCGTTGGCGATGTTCTCGAGGCAGTAGAAGAGTACGAGGAAGAACGCAACGTCGAAGAAGTATTTGAAGCAGCAGCAGCACGTGAGGCAACGTTACGCCTTGATCCTGAAAGTGCGGAGGATACTTCCACGTCGGTGGGGAAACAGTAGCAAGAGTCTGCTCAAGTTTCCAATCTTTGATGATCACAATGTTTTTTTAAGAGAAACCAATTTCTAAGCATTTTGTTTTTCTTTGTTTACTTCGTTTTTGGTGTCGATAGGAAAATGGGTGTTACGTTTTTTTTTTTTTTTTGTCACTTTTAGCTCTTAGGAAGTGGCAGAAGGAGATGATCGGACGAAGGTACGGCGGTATTCGTTTTGTTGGATGCGCTACACCATGTATTGCACGCTCACAAAGTGTGTTCGAGGCTGTTCGAAGATGCTCTTCAGTGGCAGATAGCATTTTTGCCAATCCGCAAAAGACGGCGTATTGGGAGGCCGTCTACCACTGCAGCTTAGGCAATGGCTCCAAGACTATCCAAGAGCTAGTAAGCGTGTTGAGCGCCTCAACGCTTGCGATTGTGTTCAAGCATGGAAAGGGCATGGATGGTTTCTTGAAGGACCACACCCACAATGAGCTGTCCATGAGTCGACGCGAAGACGGCGCTTCTGTGCTCTCCATCACCAAAGAGGGCGAAGCTGCATTGCTCCAAAGCTCGTCTGGGATTGAAGAGCTGAAAGAGAAGCTCAGGCGCGACGTCGCACAAGCAGCCTCGAACTTAGCCACTGCGTCCAGGACTGACGTGGCGGCTCTCGTATTGCAAATTAGATCATTGTGGGAGCCCACAGACATCACTTCCTACAAACCCATCAATGATGTGTACTTAAGAATGTACCCTGGGGTTGAGGCGCGGGAGCGAGTGAAGTACGTGGAGTTTTTGACGTTCCTGACAAGTCACTCTGAACATTTCTGGATTCAAAGGACGCTGATCAAACCGCGAGAGCCTGGAGAGACGGAGGCCCCAGCGCTTCCTGCTGCATTTGCAAACACGTATTATCGTGTGACGTCCGCACACGCTGGCAACAACTATGGTGGTTGGGGTGCTGCGGCGAACGTGCCAAACAGCGCAGATGTTTTTGAAATTCTGAAGTACATACCGATGCACTGGGGGAATTTAGGAAATTTACAGATCCCGCCCGATGTACGAAAACGCCACATTCGTATCGCTTCGTTTCTCCAATGGCTTCGTCGACAACCAAAACATTTTGAAGTGCGAAATATGGCAGGCACCATAGAAGTGCGCAGGTCAGTATTGCTCCACCCAGAGAACCACGGGTTTCCAAGTGTTGCCGCCGCAGAGCAGTGGCTTGATGCAAGGATATTCGCGGGAGAGCACAACATCGTGACCGCGTCGTCATCAAGCTCAAGCGTTGGTGCTGCCGGCTTATCCGTGGCCGCGACAGCAATCATGAAATTCTTAGTTCGCGTCGTGCCGGGTTATTATGTTCCTGGGCCACTACTTTTCAAACGTTACACCAAGAAAAATGTTCCTTTCCAAGACTTGCATCAAATGATGCTACAACATCCGCAGCAGTTTGAAGTGCTCCAGATTTCGAATTCAGGCGATTTTGTTTACCGGCGCTGGACAGGAGCGCGTACAAGCGACGGCGGTCCATCAGCAGCATTCAAAGAAGCATTCCAGCAAATCAATAGCCCGTCTGCCTCAGCAGATGAAACCCGCGCTTTACTTTCCATCATGAGCTTCGCGTCCACTCTATGGGACCGTCCAGAGTATCTGTACGTCCGCCTGCCAGACGAAGTGAAGGTCTCGCTAGGCGGCTATGATAATATGCTAGCATTACTGCGCTCAAGGCCGAAACTGTTTTTTGTCGGCGAGACATTCTACTGCCGCAATGACCTCTCCAACCCCCTGGCATCTTCCGTGGAGCCAGTGCACCAGGACCAGACCATAGCGCAATGTGAAGAGAATCCGTACCTTACGCCGAGGGAGCTCGCTCAGGTCTTCCATTACGTCTGCCCAGCGGATCAAGCAGTGCCTGTTTCTCACTTTGTTGAATGCAGCAGCCCGGCAATGCGATGCGTACTACCGCCCAGGGTCATGTCGTTGATTGAACTATTCCCTGACTTGTTTTCGTGGCGAGAAACGAATCCTGGGGTGTTTTCCGTGAGGAGGGTCGAACAGTCCATTCCTTCCACGACATCATCAGGCGGAGCAGCGCGCTCTGCGGCTGGTTCATCATCAACCACGTCGTCACCAGTAAAGCGAGGAAAGGATGTCATGCCCGTCGAAGAGGCGTTGGAGGAAATTAGTATGCTAGTCCCAGATGACGGGGCTGGAGTTGAGCTGGAACTCCTTGAATCATGGCTCTCTATGAGAGTGAAGGAATCTGCGGTGCAGCACTTCGGCGGTGTTGCGAGGCTACTCGCATCGCAGCCAGCCATGTTTACCGTCTCGCCTCCGTCGCGAAACGGTGATAAGTTGGTGTCTCGTACCAAAGCCCAACAGAAATGAGAGAAGGGTGACACCCTTTCAACATGTGTGCAGCAAATGGGCAGCGCACTTATGACATTCCCTGTGCAGCACAAGATTCCGATCCAAGAAACAGTTGTTGGTCGCCGAAGGAAGACATGAAACGCTAAGACCATTGAGGCACGTCGTCTCTTTAGTCGCATCGTTTGGCTTCCCGAAGCAAAGCATTTTCATTTGCGAAGCTGTTTGAGGGCGCACTACCTGAATGTTGCTTCGACGCTGCGAGCGCTACAATGCTTTATTCCCTCTTTTCTAAACAATAGAAACACCGAGAGAATCATGGAGCTGCATTCCAGACAAACAAATTTGTAACAAAAAATGTCTGAGAAATCCGATTGGGCTGCACGCGCTGAGGGCCGCCGTACGCCATCATTCGTCCACTTAGGTGGTGGTCCGAGCGCGTTTTCAACTTGGATTGCGTCGCGAATTGCGACGACATCTTCAGGTATCCCACCAAACTTGACCGCAGCAGCCGACAGCGGCCCGTCCCACTTTCCTTCATTTTCTGAGGATGCACATGAGAGATTATTCTCGGCAGCTGAGAATTGCTCGAGGATGTCCCTAAGGCATCTTCAAAGCTTGAGGCAAGCCTTCGGATTGCTTGATACAACAACCTCTCGTAGTAGTAGAGTACGTCGTCGTCACCGCGGTGGTGATGGTTGCCAAGCTGTATCACAGTCACACCCTGGGGGTTGTGAGAGGTAAGGTTTTGGGAGTGTCTATCTCGGGTCCTCCTTACCGTCATCACAAATACCTCATGCTGTGCCAGACGGATCGGATGAACAAGGGTGGCAAAGCACCACCCACACTTCCACAGCGGACGGGGGAAAGGTGATAGCACTTCAAGGAGACGAAACGAGGCAACGGCGATTACTGGGTCTGTACAAACAACGCGTTACCTTCGCCGAAGCACTCGTTGTACTCGTCGCTGTGTGTCTCGAGCACTTGGTGCGTCTAGTCGAGGCGGTTAGGCAACTGCTCTCCTTCCGTCGCTCTCGCGCAGTGCTCGTGCTACGGAAATCATTGCCGAATCGCAAGGAAGCGTCGAGATCACGCCCTCCTTCGGTGCCGTTGTCGTGAAGAGGGACTGAACTGGAGTTGTTGTATCTTTCATCATGACAAAGGTGATACGGTACCTCCTCATTTTCTGATCGTTCTTCCCGCCGCTAAAGAAGAAAGAGAGATGCTGAGCTGTTGACCTTTTTCCTTGTCTCTTCTCAACTATTTCATTTCTGACGTTGTTGTTGAGCTACAAACTACGTAAGGGTATTCCAGAACTTCACACTCACACAAGTGCCATGTGAGTGCTCGACCCTGATATACTTTCGTTGGATCATCTGTGCAATACTATGCCCACCACTGAGCACCACCACCATCACCACGATGGTCTGTCGTACCGACAGCGTGTCGCTTGCTACGCTGCACTAAACTACGCAACTTACTCAGTTTGGACGATGCTCAACAAGCACCTGTTTACCACTCCTCCTTCGGTATCGACCGGAGGGAAGCTTCAGCGATCATCACGACAAGGCTCAATGGACGACATCACCACTGTTCAGCACATCGCTTCAAATGTTTGTTGCGGCAATGATAGCGTACATCGCGGTGGTGCAGATGGGCGTTCAGCGATCCCGTGGAGTCAACTTACTAGACAGAGCCACGTGGCATCAACGCATTGTGCCACTGGGGCTATCAAGAGCAGTTGATATTGGCTGCGGTAACTACGCCTTGTCGTTAGTGACAGTAGCCCTCCAGCAAATCGTGAAAGCAACTCTGCCAATCTTTGTGACGCTGCTTTCTGTGATTGTGTTGAGGAAGCGGGTGTCGTTGAAAATGGTGAGCAGTTTGGTGCCCATTGTGGTCGGTACGATCGTCGCCTCTGTGTCACCCCATCACCACGCACCCACAACAAGCAACATCATCATCCCTGCTCCTTCGACGGCAGGAGTTCTGCTAGCGATGGTATCGTGCTTTGGGAGAGCCTCCAAGGCGGTCCTCAATGCTCTGCTTCTTTCAGGTGCGGGTGGTGGTGGTGGCAGCGGAAAGAAATTGAGACCGATGGAGATTGTTCTGCTGGAGGCACCCACCACAGGAGTGATGATACTTATCCCTGCATTGTTGTTAGAGGGCCATTCATTGTTTATTGCACGAACAAACCAGTTTATCGTCCACCCATGGTCTACGATTGGCCTTAACCTACTGTGTGGCGCACTGATGTTTGGAACTCAGGTTGCCTACGTTACCCTTATCGATGAAACCTCGGCGTTGTCATGCCAAGTGTTAATGAGCGTCAAGATGCTTTTCTTGGTGTTCTTTTCAGTGTGGTGGCACCATACACCGTTTACTTGGCTGAATGGGTTCGGTGTGCTTGTTGCTGGGGCCGGATGCATTGCTTACGCCCGCACTGCTCAGGATCAAGAGAAGGCCGTTGCGGCTAAGAAACACGATACGTTGCCATCAGATGTTGTCTGAAGATTCAGTCGCTCTGTACTTATCAAAATGCACAACAAAATAATGCTTTTATTCCTTTTGAAGAATATCTCTTGGAACATCACAGTTCATTTTTAACCGCGTCGTGTCATTCATCTTTTCCTCCCACTAACTCACCAAGAGAGATCACACCAGAGAGAGTATGGAGGATGTTATTACATCTGTGACGGCAACCACCCCGATCGCCGATGAGACCGTTGTTGGCAACGGTGGCGGTGGTGTCACTGGTGGCCTCAAAAGCATGCGCAGCGGTGCGTCCCCGACGTCTGCAGGACCGCGGCGACCAACAACGGTGGAGGGTAGATTCTTTCACATGGAGTTCTCACCACTGCGAAATCCAAGAAGCATGAGCACAATCAGCAGCACCGGCATCGCCAAGCCCCGCAACACGACTTCCGACAACTCCGCCTCAAACACCGCCGCTGAGTCCGCTGCCTCTGCCTACGGCACAGCAGCTGCAGTCAAGATGAAGCACTTGCAGGAGTTTTTGAACAATTACCCTGTCCATGACCACGGAGGATCTCGTGCAGGCGGCACATTCATGTCTTCGGGGGGAGGTGGCGTTACGATTACTGGAGACGAGGAAGACTTACCGGCACTTATGGGAACCAAGAGAGGAGGCGCGGCATCCACATTACGAGGGGCAACATCGACTGTTGGTGGGGCCACCACCATCAACGTACTGAATGCCACAACATCAGGAAGTGCTGCCGGCACTGTCAACAACAAGGATGCGACTACCACAGCTGCGCGCCGTCAGAAAATGGATGCGTGGTTGAGCGTGGCAGATAAGGGAAACAAGAAGCTTCGCTCAGAAAACGATGTGCTTGAGAAGCTTGCCTTGATGGCACAGGAGAATAGCCTTGACAACGACGCCAAGTACGAGGAAGCCATTTCCACCTTACGAACTCAGCTAGAATTTGCTCAAACATTTCGACAAGATACATCACAAGCAGTGCAGTCAATGGACGACCGCATGGAGGGAATTCGCGGACTTATTTCTGAGCTGGTCACTACCGCAGAGAGGCGATGCCATCAAGAGCACGAGGCGGTTCACAGCGCGTTCCGTAAGCAGCTTGAGCAGCAGCGCTCCGAGCTAGACCGTGTGAGAGAGAGGGGCAAGAACACAACGCAAGAGTGGAAAACGAAAAATATGGCGTTGCAAGAGCAGCTTGAGTCAGTCATGCATCAAACGCAAAGTACATACGAACGACTCAGTGCCCTCCAAGGTGATTCACAGCGCCTAAGAGTTGAGTTCTCTGCACAGGCTGGTGATGCTGACATGCTGCAGACAGAGTATCGACGTGTGTACACGGAACATCAAAAACTCAAGGATCGCCTGTATACATTAGAAACGGAAATGTCCAAGGCAACTGTTCGACCAAGTGTGTCTCCTGCATCCATGACTGCTGGGAACTCTGGAGCTCTCCGGCCAGGAAGTCGTGGTGGCGCTGTGGTCACGAAGCTCGAACGTGAGCTGAAAGAAGAGTCTGAACGAGCTCGAGGGTTCAGTCGCCAAGGCTACCGACCAGTAGACGGCGGCGGTGACATCTCCGGCGATGCTGCGCGTGATCGTGATTACGATGCGGCCTTACGAAAAGTTCAAATCATGTTCGAAACCGAGGCTGCAAACCTCAAGGCAGTGCGCGAGGGACATCTGCACACGTTGCGTCAACGTACAGAGCTTGAAGTGTTCCTTCGACAGCAGATTGTGAAGCGTAGAGGTGAGAAGTCTCGACTGTCTGGCGGAGAACAGGAAGCTTTTTCCAAAATGAGTACGTCCGCTCGAGTCGCATCTCTTGCGAACGAAAGAAGCAAGAAAGATCATTCGACCAATGAGCAGGCGAACGCTGCGCAGGTTCTATGCTCCATCGAAGGTGCGCCTGTTGCATTCCACGCCGATGATAGGAAAGACGTCATGGACCAGTTGCTCTCGACCCCACGAGTCCTCGAGCTGCTTTTCGGCGACGGATTAGCGGCGTCAACAACTCCAGTTGTTGGTCAGACTGACGGCGACGATGGTGACATCTCCTTGCCCATGAGACGCGTGCAATCGGTGCAGAAGCCGTCTGTTCATGAGGAGCGTGAACTGCTTGCATTGTATGAGACGTGGAAGACGTGGACCGAGCGTGCCAATCGAGAAACGTTTGTCGTGCCACCAGCGGGTGGTCCTGCACGAGGTGCAACCCGATGAAGGGCACCATCACTGATATGTGTAAATGTAGATGTGTAACTGTACATTATTATGTCTTGAGGAGTGCGTTGTGTATTTTGTGAACGATTGCTCTCACTAGAGGATGGAACGGCTTGATTGCTCTTTTTTTTTCTGTTGGTCATTGTCAACAAATTTAAGTCGCCGCTAAATAGGAACGGTCTCATTTGCTTCACCTCACAGAATTTGTGTCTGGAAGTGTTTGCACCGGCCTGCGTCTGGCGACGCGGTCTGTTTGAAATCCATTTGAACAGATGACAACTCTCTCTTCAATGCTGATCCTCTTCGTGATTGTAGTCCAACACCACCAGATAGCTGTGCAAGCTCAGTGCCCTTGCAACACGACGGCGAATTGGCAATTTATGAGTGATTTTTTCTCAGCAACAGGGAGCAATTGGCAACCAGCAGTGACTAAGTCAGAAAGTATTTGCGACTGGGCCGTATCATCCAAAATTGTGTGCAACGGCACAAGTCTTGCAGGCATTGATTTGCGCAACAGGAACTTGCAGGGCTCGTTGAACAACTTAAACTTCTTAGCCGCCTTCCGCAACCTATCTGGATTACTTCTTTTCGACGTCAGGGACAACAACCTGTTGCAGGGCAATGTGACCTCGATGACGTTCCCTGTTTCTCTCCAAACGATTAGGCTACCTCAACTCTTCCTAGGTTCGTCACTTCCAGAGGGGCTGCCGAATCTGGAAGAGTGGACGTGCGTTGGTTGCACTGGAATGCAGGGCTCCCTTCCAAGCTCCTGGTGCGGCAGTAAAAGAAACCTTCAGATAGTTCAGTTAGGAAGTTCTGCGATCTCTGGAACAATTCCACCCTCGTGGAGCTCATGCCCTATCAACACGCTGGACCTCAGCAACACTAACATCACTGGTGAGATTTCTTCTGTTTGGTTTAGTAGTGCCTCGCCTTTCCTCCAAACTTTGAAGTTGTCCAACTGCCAGTTGAACGGCACGCTTCCTAACAATGTCACGGCTCCACAGCTAGTGAGCGTGGACTTGTCCAATAATTTCTTTTCAGGGCCGCTGCCTGACGATTTGGGAGCTAAGCTTGTCGTGTTTCAGGCACCGAGCAATGCATTCACGGGAACGTTGCCTAACAGCTTGCCGCCGAACATGCTCACACTGGACGTCTCCAACAACACAGGTATCACAGGCACCATCCCGAGAGGCTGGGGTGCGGGGTTGGTAGAGACCGACGAGCTTCCACAATTCTTCCGAACCATTCACACATTATCGCTAGGCGGATGTAGCCTCAACGGAAGCCTTCCTAGGCTGTGGCTCTCGTCACCTTGGATGGAGTCTCTGCAGGTTGTGAATGTCTCTGGAAATGACTTGAGCGGAACCATTGCTGCAAACATTTCTGTACCGTTTCTTTCAACATTGGACTTGAGCAGCAATCGGTTCAGCGGCACCTTACCTCTGCAGTTGAACACGACATTCCTAGGCATTGTGAACATCAGCTTCAATGTCTTTTCTGGATCACTGTTCACTACGGTTCCAACAACATTGCAAATACTGGACGCATCCAACAATAACCTCTCCGGGAAATTGATGTTCTGGGACGCCTCCTTTACGGTGCTCAACATCAGCCACAACATGCTCAACAATACATTGCCTAGCCCGTGGTTGGGCGTGTCGCAAACCGTTGATATCTCACTCAACAACATCACTGGTGCTCTCCCTAGTGCCACCGTCATCGCAATCCTTTACGCTTCGTCGAACCGCTTGACTCTCCCCGCACCCACCAAGGCGGGAACGAGCTCGTTCACGTATATCGATCTTCGCAACAACGGCATCACAGGACCACTTACTTCGAATGAAAATTTCACGAACCTCCAAACGCTAGATATCTCGCACAACTTGATTACGTCGATGGATGGAACTACACTGCAGCGGATGCCTCGCGTGACTCAGATCCTTGCAAGCCACAACCGCATCGTCAAACTGCCTTCGTACCTCCCTGATAACACCCAACTCCTTGACGTATCGTTCAACTCGGTAGTTGGGCTGATGCCAGGTCTATGGACTTGGGTGTATGCATTGAAGTTAGTGAATTTATCCTACAATGTCATGAACAGCACCCTTGTACCGAAGCAGCTGTGTCGTCGTCTGATGGGGCCTCAGTTGATAGTCTTTCCTGGCGGGAATTCCTTGTACCCCCAAATTTCTATCCATCTGACTAATGCTAGCGTCAAGTTTTCACACAGCAATGTGTTTCAACAATTGAAAGATGACAAAGCATCCAGCGACTGGATTCGCTCCTGGTGCCAATCATCATCCGTGTCGCACGTGCTGACAGCTTCAGAGGTTCTGACTCCCTCTAACCTCCCCCCTAGAACCCCAACCCTCACGAAGAAGGCAACAAGATCTCTGACTGCTTCGATTGCTCGAATGTCTCATTCGATAGATCCCTCGCCTACTCGTCGATCCATTTCGCGATCGTCAAGCGTGGTGGTGTCGCATTCTCATCGAACATTAACGCGCAGCCACGACGTGACCCCTTCACTTGAGATTTGGTCGCTATCGAGTTCTATGACGATGCTTACCACCGAAAGTGATTCACTCACTGCTCCTTTATCGAAATCGAGCTCCCGCACGGTGCGTCCCACAGGAAGTCTTGGGTCACCCAGCTCGTCTCGCACTCGTGAGTCTTCTGTCACTGACTCGGTCACACTGTCACTCACTACCCCGCGTACCTCAACGCCAACTCTGCTGAACACGACATCCCTTGCATTATTATCTGAGACGCAGTCATTGACTGTATTAGCGTCACGACGCAGTGCATCACTCTCTTCAACATTTTTTTGTGGGGCGGCCGTTGGTATTCTCGCAAACTCAAGCAAAGTGGCGAGTTTGTACGACGTGTTCACCAAAGCTCCGATGACCTTGTCCATGAGTTGGACGGGAGGCCAATGGGGTCAGTCTGCCCACGTGCTGTCGGCGACAACATCATGGGGGTCGGTGCAAATAATTTCGACAGCATTGATCAACACGACGGTCAGGACCACGCTAGCACTGTCAGCACCGACTGCTCTGGAAACGCTGTTGTCTGACGTTGCGGTTGACATCAGTGTTGCCCTTATGTGGGAGCCAGATGGCGGGATTGTGTGTTCCTGTCCGGCGACGACGGTGCACGTGCTACTTGTCGCATCCATACCATCAACCTCATCAGAGTTGCAGACAGGAGCGAACGTCGTTTCGTCAGTCGCAGCACCGTTGGCAAGCGCTGCTGCATCGATACAAGTTAGTTTGCTTCAGCTGCAGCTGAGTTTTTGTGAGTTCTCAGATGCCGCCTCTTTGTCTATCGCAGAGAGCCCAACAAGGCTGCAGTTTGGAGCGACGCTAGGAGCCCCTTTCCGTGGAGGTATCATAGGGAACGAGCTCCTGATGGTGGCTGCATTGATACTAGGCCACATCGTGTCGGCTGCGCATCACGTGCTGCGAAGAACAGAGACGGTGTTTTTCTCGCAAGCACTGCTGAGGCTTCCTGGGCGATGCTTTGTGGTGTTTGCCTTTTTGCTACAGCCAACCATCGCCTGTGGGGTGGCGTTGCTAAAGATGCCCACGGCCAGCGTCGGAGATTACGTGCTTGGCGTGTTTGCGCTTGTGTCCCAGACGGGTGTGATTGCGTACACGCTGTGGCGAACGAGCACGTTTATCCCATTTCTGAAGCCGCTACGCAACGCACCACAGGGCTGGTTGGATGTCCTTGTAGGGCGACGTACCTATTGGGTTGCTTCATCCGGCGAGCGCGATCAGCAGTTGCACGAGGCGAAGGAGGAAGAAGAGGCCTCGTTGGTAATCCCACGCCATGCGCCGTTGTACAAGAAATTTGGTGTGAGACTTCCGTCGCTGCCCGTCACGCGCCTTAACGATTCCGACGACGACGAGGACGATGAAGAGCTGAGGGGCCCTGCGCGTGTTGCATTCCTTGAGGCGAATCGATACGAATATCTTACTGGACGGACAGCTCCCAAGCGACATTGGTACTTTGCAGTTGACTTTTTGTACTCTGTGGCGTTTGGTGTGATCAGCGGCCTTCGTCCGAGCACCCCTGATGGATGCTTC
Source organism: Bodo saltans (assembly GCA_001460835.1). Lineage (NCBI taxonomy): Eukaryota > Euglenozoa > Kinetoplastea > Eubodonida > Bodonidae > Bodo > Bodo saltans. The sequence continues at coordinate 17,956 of CYKH01001592.1, forward strand.
AATGCCCAAGTAGGGCTCACAGTGGTGTCGGCACTGCAGTTTGCACTAGTGCTACTCCTCCGTCCTTTTTCGTCACACACAGACGTGTTCTTTGTCGCAATGATTTCGTTTATGTCCGCAGGTGCAGGCGTCTGCATGATTGTGGGTGCCCCTATCGGATCTGATGTGTTGTCTTATGTTCAGCTGTGTACAGTATTGCTGAGATCGGGCCTGCGCATTGTGTATGTGTTCCTTAACGGCGGGGCCTGGTGGATGATCTGGGACGACAACGCCGTTGACGCCAACAAAGATTCACGAGAGGAAGATGGACCGACTCTCGACGATCTCTCGTCGCAACTGCACATGCCGTCAAGTAGTTTCAACGTCACTGATGCGGACATGGTCGGATCGCTCCTGGGTCCAACGGGAGCAGTGAATTCGCTGATGATCTCTTCGTTCATAGATGAGGAGGAAGTGAAGCACGACATGACTGCTGCCGATGAGGATGTTGTCAAAAAGAAAGCACATAAGAATCGTCCAGCTTCACCAGAAACCCCTATAAGGCCAGTGATCAACATGACCACATCTGAAATGCTGGATGCCATTATCAGCGACCGAATCCACCGAGGAAGCGATGCTCTAGCAGCCCCTGTCACGCACTTCACAGCCCGCAATCGACTGAAGAATGCTGTTCTCCTGATTCTTCGTAAAACAGAAGAAGTAAAGTGCCCTCCTTCCACACCCCACTCGTCAGCAGTCGCTTCAAAGGGAGATTAATTGTGTGTGTCTCAGCCGAAGCAAAAGATCGGTGACGATGAACACCGTTTTGATGGCCTCCCCCTCCGAACTGCTGTTCCTGCGAGGAATGTGTTGAGTCATTGTTGTTCCACCCTCGGTTTATTTTATTTCTTTCAATTTTCACTTGTTTCACTTGTTTGCACTTCTGCTGCAGCTGTTTTTTCTTTGGATTGTTGCTGCTGCGTGCTGAGGTCATCCCAACGACGCTGATCGGTCTTTGGTGTCGTTCTTCGTGCTGTTGTGTATCAACAGCAACCGTACCAACCGATTTTTTCACAACTCCCCCTGTAACGCCCTCACCCTCTCACCATTCGCGTCGCGCCTTACCGCCCCACACAAGTACACCCACAAACACGCAACAAAAAACACGCTGCTGTGATGAAAATTTAAACGCAGCCAGTTGAAGAGAGACAAACTCGGCACTAAACCATTTCAGAATCCACCACAAACGACGATACACAGTTATATGGTAACGTTTTCTTTTGTTGCCTTGATAATAAAGGAACCCATACTACGCAACACCACTCCCCACACACACTCCAAGAAGTAAACATCAATCTTAACCCCATAGTTTCTACTTTTGTACTTCTTTCGCTTGTGGTCAGAGAGGTGTCGCAAAGACCTGAGAGCAAGTGAGCGCAGCGGCCCCCGCGAGGTGTGGAGCGTCCAGGCGTCATCGTTGGAACGCCACGTGCTTTCTCGAGACATCAACGATCGTGACAGGAGGTTCTTGAATGCTGGTCCAAGTTTGCTAGCGTCGTTGTCGCGTTTCGTGGCTGACAGCAACGCAACACCTCAGGCGGAATTTGTCCGATCCTTTTCAGCGCTGCGTAAAGAGAAGACGTCACGTGTGGCGCTTCGGGCTCATGGAAATCGCCGCGCAGGGTCGGCGTCCACCCCACTAGACGGAAGCCGGTATGATGCATCGAGAGAGGGTGGCGTCGCTCCTTCTGTCAATGCAGCCCATCGCGCTGTATCTCCCGTCGGCGTGGGGGCGAAGGGCGAGGAACCGTTCCCTGCCCCAAATGCAGCACGTACGAACACAGTAGCTGCGCAGAAAAGTGTTGTCTTGAGGCCCACAACAGCCCACCCTGCGGGATCTGCAGAGGTGCCAGCAGCTGTTATTCCACGGCCCACCACAGCGATGGAGCGGGCTGTCACACCAACCGTGAATGAGCTGATGCCGAGTCGCCCAGACTTCCGCAGGCCTCTTTCCGCAATGATGATGCAGACAACGAACCCTAAGTGGCGCCATCCGGTTGCGTCCTCGGATGTGTACGGCTGGCAACCGACGGTTAACCCAGCCCCCTACACAGACCGAAGATTCCAGCACCCTTTATCCACAACCGACGTGACACGCATGGGGTGCATGAAGTAGATGTCTCGAAGCTAGATAGACAGAGAGGGAGTGGGGGATGAGGACTCGCCCGAGTAGGGAGGACTCAAAATTCCAAAGAATTAGTTTCCATTAGTGGAAGGGTATCCCTCCGCGAAATGAAGTGCTTTGTATGATTATTTTCTTTTCCTCCCAAAACAAACAGAACATTGTGGGATACAGTTTTCTCGTGAATCGATTTGCCCCCACCCACCCAAAGCAGAAAGAACCTTTGTGTTGTGCATTTGTGGCCGTAACAAAAAAAAGAAAGCATCCTACCGCCAAGTGCTAGAGTGTACAATCCTACTCCGATCGAGGACACGCTGCAAAAGTGAAGAATGAGTCTTTGGACGCGCACCTTTTATTTTATTGAATACTGCGTGACTCCTTCCAGCTCATCTGTAGATTTCAATGATGACGACAATTTTAATGTTGATGTGCTGCCGCCTTGTTGCACAGCTCATTCCTTACTCTGTTGTTCACATTTTGTGGCCCCTGTTAGGTATCACACCCCTCTCATTGCATGTGTGCTTGAGCAGCAACGACAAATGTCCACGTAACTTGTACAAACGACGAACGTTTTGCAAGCTCGCAACAATTTACTTTTTTCCGGGAGAATCACACATGCCTCCTGTTGCGTTTCTGCTATTCTTATTTTTGAGCAGCTCTCACCTCTCCCAAGGGGAAGAAGATGTTTCATCGTGCGTGAATGACGTTCTTCTGTTCTCCGTCAGCAGCATGACTTACAGTGACGCCATCAACGTTGTTGCATCGATGGACGATGTGTGTCCCCCAGTGATTGTCACCGCCGCACCCAACAACACATCCTCCCCCAACAACAACAACACGAACGTCAACAATACCACTGACGCCACCAGTGCCTCCAGTGCCAACAACAACACTGGGTCAGAGGAGGCGGGAAGCGGCGGCGATGGCAGTACCACTTGTATTCACTACGACGCCTGTGTGGTGAAGTGGTCCTCGGTGCCCTCGCTTGCAACAACAGGAGCAGAGGGGTCAGCTGTGTACGTCCCCCCTGTTATGATTGCTGGGGCGTTATCTCCCTACTTAGAGATGCGCTACTTGAGCTCGATCATGGCATTGTTTTCGACCATGTGGGGAGTGGAGACTGTTGTCGATGACGACGACGGGTCTGGTGGTATTGGTGCGTATGGATATCAATGCACAGTGGACGTTGTGTGGGCGTGGTGGGACAACGGACAACAGACGACAATTGCTCTGGGTCAGCAATTTGTAATTGTCCTCAACGCGCCGAAGTGGAGTGCGTCGCTTCGCAATGACTCAACGTTGGTCAACGGAACCGTCGACGGATTTCAGCGAAAGTTTATGCGAGATCAACCGCGAGAGGTGCTTCGAGCAAGCTCGAGCGTATTTGATTCTCAGTCGTGTGTGCTGTCGTTCGCGTCGCACTTAAGCACCAACGCTTCTGCCATTTTCCAAACACTTTTCGGACCCCCAAACGTCACCAGCAATGCTGCGACGGGTAGCCTTGCAGCACCCTCACTATTATTGGCAGCGGCAGCGCCTCCAAGCCCAACCTACCGGTGGTCCCCGGGGGGAGTATCTACCGTGCAAGTGTCATTCGATGCAAGTGTGGAGCGCGTTCTTCCGATCGAGCTAGAAGATGGTCTGGTCATAGCGTTAGTGGCAGTCAATGTGTTGCTGCTGCCTGTAGTGCCAGTTCTAGGAGGAATGAGCGTATCGAGTGTGCTATTATTTGCCTCGCCCTACTGCGTCGCGTCGTCCACCGTGGTGCTGTCGTTGGAACGGGGTCGTTACCGACCCATCACTGAGCTGTTTGGCGCGACTCGTATTTCGCTAGGCGACGATCCGAAGCCGCTGCTACTAGACAGTGTCGTCTGCGGCCTTGTGTATTTTTGCATTCTCGTAGGACTTCTTGCTTTTCGCGGAATCGGAACGTTAACGCTACACCGCGTCGCACCACCCACACAGTCGTTTGACATTTGCAGCCGCCTGCTGCTGACGATTGCGTCGCTTGCACCGCTTGTTGCGGTTGTCTTCCTTGGCGCTCTACTGGGTCCATCTACGGAATTATTAGCCCCAACGCCAGTCAACAGTACTTCTACTACTACTTCCTCATGGGCATCCGATGGAGCGTGGTCATGGGTTTATGTTCTCGTTGCGCTGGTCATCTTGTTGGGTGTGATACAGATGTTGCTCGTGTTCGCGCACCTCGCAACGCGTACTCACAGGCTGTACGACGGAATCGACGACGACGTTGGTGCAGCGGTGTCGTCGGCCCGATTTGTGCGCAGTGACGCACCCAGAGGGATCATAGCGTTGGTTCTCGCCGTGGTGGAGCTTGAAGGCCTCGTGCAGCCGTCGATGGTGTACCTCAGGCCTTTCGCCTCGGTGCTTGCCCCTTTTCGGAAGAGCTGGGCGGAGTGGATGCTACTTTCAGGACTTATCCCTTGGATACACGCGTTTCATTTGGCTGTCCCAACGTTGTCTTGTGGCGTGACGGAAATGGTTGTGGCGGTCTGCTGGAGTTTGTCCCTTGTGACATTTGCCATCACGCGGCCGCTGTGGAATTCTGTTGAGTCCATTTTATTTGTCATCTTTGCACTGTTGATGGTGGCATCCTGCAGCATGATGGCGGTCTACCACCGCCAAGACGACGACTTGCTCTCCCACGAACTCCTTGAGGCGGGCCAAATTGCTACTGCTACCACAGCGTGCGTGTTGCTGGTGTGGTGTGTGTTTTCTGGCTTGTCGGATGTTAGATTTTGGCTCAATCGCACGTTAGCAATTCGCTCGATCTGGGGCAATGACGAAGATTTATGGTGGAGAAACTGCATTCGTGTCCCTGTCTCATCAATGTTACAGCAAAACGTAACAGACGACGAGGATGATGATGACCTTAAGGACGAGGCGGATGGCCCCATTACAAAAGCAGTAAAAGGAGAGGAACATGATGTGCAAGCACGTTCACTGCGATTCCCCTCGGCGCTGTCTGCTGGAGTTTGTCCCTTGTGACATTTGCCATCACGCGGCCGCTGTGGAATTCTGTTGAGTCCATTTTATTTGTCATCTTTGCACTGTTGATGGTGGCATCCTGCAGCATGATGGCGGTCTACCACCGCCAAGACGACGACTTGCTCTCCCACGAACTCCTTGAGGCGGGCCAAATTGCTACTGCTACCACAGCGTGCGTGTTGCTGGTGTGGTGTGTGTTTTCTGGCTTGTCGGATGTTAGATTTTGGCTCAATCGCACGTTAGCAATTCGCTCGATCTGGGGCAATGACGAAGATTTATGGTGGAGAAACTGCATTCGTGTCCCTGTCTCATCAATGTTACAGCAAAACGTAACAGACGACGAGGATGATGATGACCTTAAGGACGAGGCGGATGGCCCCATTACAAAAGCAGTAAAAGGAGAGGAACATGATGTGCAAGCACGTTCACTGCGATTCCCCTCGGCGCCACCCACGCAGCAGCAGCGTCCGCTCAATATTTTCACGGATGACCTTGACGGCCTGCCATATGACGACATCGACGAAGACGACGGTAACCTTATTCTGATGCAGTACGTCGCTGCGCCGCCACGGGAAACACGAGGCGTGCGGCTGCCGTCTGGGCATGAGTGGGCTGCCTTGCGTGCCGTGGAACCTGGAATGCTCGACGCCCAGCTGATGGGGAGGAGACAAGACTCTCCTGCTGCCTCTAGCTACGACCCAAACACTAACTTAGCGAACGAGGGTGGCAAAGACGCTTATGACGACAGAGATGATGCAAGCGATGATGTGGTTGTCGATTACGCTGACGTTGAATTCTTAGGTGGAAACATCAACGCCAACGCCCAGCTGCTTGAGATGCTGACGGATAGTTGTACAATGTGAGACTATTTTGTTGTTTTTCTTCCTGGAGACCTGAGCATCATAAGATTCGTTCTAAGCTCAACCGCTGGCGTATCTTTCTTTCTCAAAATCTAGTTAGAGCAATTTTCATTTTAGAAAGCAACAGGAACGATGCAGCAACCCCAGCGTGGTCTCACCCTGCGCAACCACTATGCTCTCATGCAGTACTACTTGCGTGAGCGCCTTTGGCGGCACGCAGAGATGGTCGCAAACGACGTTGTCCAAGCTCAGGATGACTGGACGTTTCGTGTCTGGAAAGGATTCTGTGTAGATATGCAGCAGAACCCCAATGAAGCACTCCGCTACTACAAGGAGGCGTCTGGGCACCGCGAAAGTGCAATCCCGGCACTGATGGGCATGGCGGTGATCTACCGACGCAACAAGGACACCGAAGGGCTCAACGGTGTTGAGCAGCGCCTGAACGACGAACGCTTCGCGAATGCCCACGGCAGTTGGGTGCAGGCCGCTTGCTTATTGTGGCACGCCTCCGACCCAACCCGTGCTCGTGACGTGTTGAACAAATATGTTGATATTGCACCAGATCACCGCGATGAGTACACGTCCATCCAGACCGTCCGTGGGTGGGTGGATCTATCTTCCGGTCGAGGTGCATTTTTAGAGAAGTGCGCTGGTATGTTTGATCGTGTCCTACAAGCCGAGTCTAACGACAACACGTTAGACATTGAAGCTCAGATGGGCAAGGTGGCGTACATGGAGCGCAAGAATCAATTCTGGCCTGCGCAGGACCTCCTCAACCGCATCACCGTGGCGTATCCGTTCTTCACTCCCGCCCTCGTCGTGAAAGCAAAGCAGTTGATGAAGGTGGAAGACTGGGACCAGAGTGCAGAGATTACACAGCGCATCTTGCAGAAAGACCCACAACACGTGGAGGCGTACGTTCTGGCCATCCTGCAGCTCTTGGTCAAGGAAGCCCGCTACTCCCAAGCGGCGATGGCGATTTCAGACCTGTTGCAAGCCCTTGTGCAACGCGAGCCCCGCAACGCGGCACTCTTCCACCACTGCGCCCAGTGCTTCAGTCGTTTGAGCGGCAACAATGCTCAATTCCTGAGTGTCACCATGCAACTTGCGGAACATGCAGTGCAGTTGCAGCCTGGGTCAGCGGACTACATCGCGGAGGTGGCGTTTCACCACACCCTTCGTGGCGACTACAAGGCGGCTATCGTTGGGTACAACAAAGCGGCCACGAGTACCGACGGCGGCACGACGGCACTTCTTGGCCTCATCCGATGTTTGATCCTCTCCGGCAAACTTGCGGAGGCCACGCAGCAAATTGAGTTCCCCAACGAGATCCAGAACCCTCAGCAACGAAATGCAGAGTTGCTCCTCCTTAACGCCATGTTGGCCTGGAGGAAGGACAAGAACCAAACCCTCTCGATTGAGAAGTTGGATCAGGCAGCGGAGGCCCATCGACACGACATTGCGTCGCAGCCAACGGGTGCGGACTTGTACGTGAAGCTCAATCCACCCCTCATGCTGGAGATTGCCAAGGAGTACATTCAGCACTGCCGCACGGAACCACCAGAGCCTGGATCGGGCCGTCAAGATCCGGTTGCTGAGAAATGCCGCCGCACCCTTGAGACCCTCCTGCGTCACGTTCCTGGATGCATTGAGGCCCAACTGTTGCTAAGCCGCATTTGCTTTGTCTCTGGAGATCCAGACAAAGCCAGTGCGTTGATTGCCAGTTGCATTCGTCAAGATCATTCACTGCCAGACGCTCACCTCCTCAGCGCTCAGATCCACCAGTACAACGGCGCAATCACAGCAGCGCTGCACTCGCTGGAGCAGGCACTCACTCTTGATTTTGAAATTAAAGATCAGCCTCAGTACAACCTTCTACGAGGCACGCTGCTCGGCATGACTGGAGAGCTGAATGAAGCGCTGCAGTGCCTACAGCATGCGATTCAACTTGTGCAAGCGGCTAACCAGATGACGAGCAAAGGCAGGCCCATCAAGCCACTCAGCATTCAGGATAGCGTCAGCCTCTACCTCCAACTTGCTCAGACGTACCTCAAGCTCAAGAACACCGAAGACGCACGCACGACGATTGCCGAAGCATCGCGTCACTTTAAGGATACCAGCCAGATTGGTCGTATCAACATTGCCCACGCTATGATCGTGGCCCGCACTGACATTGAGGGCGCCTTTTTTTTTTCTTGCTCAGACGTACCTCAAGCTCAAGAACACCGAAGACGCTCGCACGACGATTGCTGAAGCATCGCGGCACTTTAAGGATACCAGCCAGATCGGTCGTATTAACATCGCCCACGCCATGATCGTGGCCCGCACTGACATTGAGGGCGCTCTTGAGATCCTTCGTCAAGTTCCGGCGAAGTCTGAGTTCTTCTTGGCTGCCAAGTCGCGCATGGCCAACATTTACCTCGTTCATCGTCAAAACCGCCGCATGTTTGCCAAATGCTTCGTATCAACATTGCCCACGCTATGATCGTGGCCCGCACTGACATTGAGGGCGCCCTTGAGATCCTTCGTCAAGTTCCGGCGAAGTCTGAGTTCTTCTTGGCTGCCAAGTCGCGCATGGCCAACATTTACCTCGTTCATCGTCAAAACCGCCGCATGTTTGCCAAATGCTTCGAAGAACTGGTAGAATCATTCCCGTCAGTCCAATCCTACATTCACTTAGGCGAGGCGTACACCGCCGTTCAGGAGCCTGAGAAGGCGATCACTGCCTTCGAAAAAGCTCGTGCGATGGATCCTAACAATGCCGAGCTTGCCGTTCGTATTGGTCGTGCGTTGGTCACTACTCATGATTATCAGCGCGCCCTTCGCTACTACCGCGACGCAGTAGCCGCCGATGGCACCAAGTTTAACCTCCGTCAGGATCTTGCGACTCTCTACTGGCGTCTGGGTGATATTGAGAAAGCCATTGGCGTGCTGCGCGATGCTCCCGTCCTCACGAAACAGGCCACTGGCAACGCCAGCGAGGACATGGAGTCTGCAGTGGAACGCGTCAACGCGACGTTGATGATGTGCAAGATTTACCGCTCCGCTGGAGACCTGCGCTCCGCTACCGAGGCGCTCATTCAAGCCCGCGTGTTCCAAATCAACGTGTTGTCGAAGCTGCGTGGTGAGACCGCTGAGACTGGCATCCAGCAGCGCGGGATCGCGGCAGGCATCTGCTTGGAGCTGGGCGAATACTACACTTCCAACAACCAGAGCATTGAAAAGGCGCTCACGTTCTTCAACGAGGCGCTACGCCACGACGAAGCGAATGAGCGTGCCATGCTTGCCCTCGCCCGGCTCTACCTCAACCGAGGGGAGATCGAGAGTTGCGAGCAGCAGTGCAATGCACTCCTTCGCGTTAACCAAGCATGCGAGGAGGCGATTATGATCTTGGCCGACATTATGTATCGCAAAAATCGATTTGACGACGCGGCCCACCACTTTATGCAGCTCCTTGAGAAGAAGCCTGACAACTTCAAGACGATGGTGGAGTACGTCATGCTACTACGCCGCGCAGGCCGCCTCGACGACGCCTTGCCAGTGTTCGCGAACGCCGAGAAGCTGATGCGCCCAGGGCAGAAGCCCGACCCAGGCTTCAGCTTCGCACGTGGTCTTTATCACCGCTACACGAATAACAACAGCGACGCGCTGAAGGACTTCAACAATGGCCGTCTTCCTAAAGATAACCCCTACAGCCAGCGTTGCCTTGAGGCAATGATCGAAGTGTACATCATGCCTGACAACGAAAACATCTGGGAGGACTCTGAAAACCGCGACGAGATGACGGAGAACCTGCGCACCGCAGAGAAGTTAGTTCGGGAGGTTGCCCACCCTGAGCGCCGAGGTATCCTCGAGGGCTACTGCCTTGTGGCAGGAAAGAAGAAAGACACCTTGGAACGTGCAGTGAATCGCTTCTTTGAGCTCGTTGCCGCCACGGAGCAGCAGCAAGCAGCCGAGGGAGGAAAAGGCGCGGCAGCTAAGCCAGCGGCGGCATCCCCCAGCACGAGTGATGCTGCCGCGGCCGATGAAGGAGTCACAAGTTCATCTGAGAAGCTCAACGTCCCTGCGCTCGTTGGTCTTGCCACCGCCCTTCAAATCATGCGTCAAACTCCTAAAGCTCGCAACCACCTCAAACGCATCGCGAAGGGAACCCCTCAAAATGTGGATGAGGCTGACCATTACGAGCGAGGTTGGTTGCTTCTGGCTGATGTGTATATCCAGAACGGTAAGTACGACTTGGCACAAGAATTGCTCAAACGTGCGATTCAAAACAACAAGAGCTGCTGCCGTGCGTGGGAGTACATGGGCTTGATTTTCGAGAAGGAACAGTCGTACAAAGATGCAGCCGATTGCTACGAGAATGCGTGGAAGCTGGTGAAGGAGTCCGACCCGTCCATAGGCTACAAACTTGCCTTCAACTTCCTTAAGGCTCGAAAGTTTGTCCAGAGTATCGACGTGTGCCATAAGGTACTCACTTCCCACCCAAGCTACCCCAAGATCCGGAAGGAGGTGTTGGATCGTGCCCGCTCCATGTTGCGCCCTTGATCTTCCACCTGCACACTCTGTGCGACATGTTTTCATTTTCAAACAAACAAACAAAAAATACACACATTGGACAAAGGAGATAGAATTTCAATTGTGACGAAGTAGAGACTACAAATTATTGACGGCAATTAAGGAATTTAGCGTAACTTTGCTTGCGACTCGCCATATCAGAGTATTCCTTTGAGCGTTGCTGTACCAAACAAACAAACAAAAAAAAGGAGCGCCAAACAAAAATAAAAATAAAACTCAGTGGTTCCCTGATGCTTGCTGCCACATCGTTGATTTGTGCGGATGAGGCTGCACCAGATTTGATCTGCTCTGTGTGTCTTGACACGTGGAGGCGACCAGTGGAGTTGAAGCCATGCTCTCATATCTTCTGCGATGAGTGTATCAACCATGTGCCTCCCATTCAGAAGTGCCCTGAATGCCGATGCTTCATTGAGGCGTTCAAGGCGCCTAACAGAGTCCTGACGCGTCTTGCTGAACAGGTGAAGGTTGTTTGTGGGGGTTGCCAGTGGAAGGGGACGCGTGAGCAGTCTATTGGTCACCGATGCTTTGTTGCGCCCAAAGGTGTTGTCGCTCCCACCGTGAAACTACATAGCGTAACCGAGGGCGTTGCAAAGCAGCTCGCTACGTACTTCGTCTCGTTCGGTGGCGTGACCGGATCAACGGTAAACGGAGAGGATGTGATCATTAGCAAACGGGGATTCTTTGACCTGATGATGTGCTTCAACTACGGGGACAACAAGGAGGACCTTGACAAGATTTATAACGCAGTGCGAAATGTGCTCCCCCCTCCTCCCCGCGACCGTCTTGCTGAACAGGTGAAGGTTGTTTGTGGGGGTTGCCAGTGGAAGGGGACGCGTGAGCAGTCTATTGGTCACCGATGCTTTGTTGCGCCCAAAGGTGTTGTCGCTCCCACCGTGAAACTACATAGCGTAACCGAGGGCGTTGCAAAGCAGCTCGCTACGTACTTCGTCTCGTTCGGTGGCGTGACCGGATCAACGGTAAACGGAGAGGATGTGATCATTAGCAAACGGGGATTCTTTGACCTGATGATGTGCTTCAACTACGGGGACAACAAGGAGGACCTTGACAAGATTTATAACGCAGTGCGAAATGTGCTCCCCCCTCCTCCCCGCGACGGGTCCGTGTCGGTACGTTCGTTGTGTGCGTTCCTTGCAAAATACCCTGCTGATCCAAAACGATTGTACAAGTTGAACCTAGAAGACTACCACACTTGTATGTACGCCCTGCACGAGTGGTTCACAAAGCGTAACGATGCCAAAGCACCGATTCTCCTCCTCAATGAGCAAACGTTCACGCCCAAAGAGTTTATCGAGTTCGCTGTCCTGCACAAGTTCTTAGCTCCTTTCGAATCTTCAAAGGAACAAAAACGTGCTGAGGGGCACTGGATGCCGATGGTGGACGTTGTGGACAAGGATGGAAAAGTATCCCGACACGAGGCGCTCCGGTTCATGTCGTCGTGCATTCGTGTGTCGTCGCTGCGCGATGACAATTTCGAGGAGCACTTGTGCAATAGTGGCGACGTGGCGGCGAGCCCGGAGCTTCCCCGCGGTAGTGGCACACAATGCTGTAGTGTTCAATAAAAAATATGCTGCCGTACTTCTCAGGTCCTTTACAGGTCCCTCGATGCCACTGTGCCACTCCGTGTGTGTTTTGCTTCTGCTGGAATTGCTTCGATTGCCATTGATTATGGTCATTCTTTCCCCATCGCTTTCGTTTTCTTTGTGTTTTCTATGTTGCGTGCTTAACATTCATTTGCTTCGCCTTCACGTTGCGCAAACAAAAAGCGCGAAGAAGCTGCTCGTTGGAGCCAATACTGCTTCCCCCATCGCCAACATGTTTCTACTTTTTGACGTTCTGCTGATGTAGTCATGTGCGCGTGTGAATGCTGGTCGTGTGTGAGTGCTCGTGCTACCTCTGAGGATGAACTTCAGAAACGATTTGAACTCGTATCCCATCCAATACCTCTTTGCGTCGAAGTCACGCTGTGACGAACAAGGTAAAGCGCAAGGAAAAAAAATAATTCCAAAGTCAAAAGCCTGATTTTTCAATGATTATTGCTATACGATGAAAGCATTCCGACCCTCTTTTTTTTTTTTAACCGCAGAACACTTTCAGTAGCAACACACATCATGAGCAGTGGTAGCAGTAGCACCGCGTTGGCATCAGCTTCCTGCTTCCTCAGCGATACGATTACCGCACGAAATGCACTTCACGCGACACCTGCACATGCAGTACCTGATCGATCCCATGCAGCGATGGGGCTGCTCTTGGACGATGTCGTGCTTCCCCTTGGAGCCCAAGGCGTACTTGTACAGGCACTTGAATTATTCAGAGAAGCCAAAGCGACAGCAACAGCAGCAGCTGCAGGCTCTCCTGCAGAAGAAAGAGATGTGCGGTTAGGAGAGCTTGCAACGCGTGACTCGACAAGGCAGCGAAGCCAGGGCCTGGCAGCTGTCCACGCAGCACTGGATAAGCTCGAAGCGCTCCATGCTCAACAAGTAGCTATGATTCAACGCGCTGCGAACGTTATTGAGAGGACTGAGTAATCGCAATCTTTCATTTTCCTGTTGTGCTGGTTTTCCACTTGCCGCATTTGTGGTTTCTCTACACTTCTGCCCACAACTTGTGCGACATGCAGGTCTATCGAGCTCGCATGGCGGGCACGTCCCCGTTTCCACTCAGCTACTACCTTGACAACAAGGCTCCTATTGTTGCTCCTGGTACACAACCACAGCAACCAACAGCTGAAGTTGCTGCGGTCGACCCAGAAAAGACGAAACTTCAAGGCTTTACCTTTTTCGATTGCGTGAAGGTAGATCAAGGCTTCCCAGTTTTGGCAGCTTTCCTGCTCTGCGGAGTCGATGTCAACGCGACAATGCGCGACAATATTGGTGCCAGTGCGCTGCATCTCGCGGCGGCTAGTGGTAATATCCTAGCGATCAATTTTCTGCTTGACAACGGAGCAACCATTGATGTGCGAACACGCAATGGGCAGACACCACTGATGTGGGCAATGCGCAAGAACCAAACTGCAACTGCGTCATTGCTGCTCCGCCGGCAGGCCGACCCGAATGCAATTGACAGTGAAGGACTCGGCTTGATGAGCTTCTCAACTGAGTCACCGCTCACACTGCATTTCCTTGCGCAACACATGGACGTCGCGTCGGCTGCAGCCAAGGAGAAACTCTTGCATACCCTCTGCAAGACCCGAGGTACGCGTTATTCCGTTCTCTACTGCCTCGAGCAACTTGGCATTTCAGTGAACGACCGTGACCTTGGTGGTCGCACTGCCCTCCATCACGCAGCCGTGACCGGCGATATCGACGTCGTCAAGGCGTTAGCGATGAAGGGAGCGGATCTCGCTGCAGTAGACGAGCGTGGTATGCGTGCAGACACCCAAAGTGGCGTATCGAATGAGATTAAGACGTTTCTGACTCGCTTTGAAAGTGAATCTAACAAAACGACACGAGAGCGTCTTGCAATCCCTGACTTCTCCAACCTGGCCCGGCTCAACTTGACCCAAGTGAAGCACTTTGCTGTTGCGTTTACCGTGCCGAACTTGATTGTGTACATCGGCTCGTTTTTCCCTGTGTGGATCGGTTTTGTGGCGCTTTTTTGCTGTGCCGTTGGTTTCACGATGGTGGCGCAGTTCGGCATGGGCCAAAAGGGCCGCTCAATGGCGACAGCCGGTTGGTTCCTTGGTGCCCTTTGCTTCGGCGGCGGCGTCGTTGCACGCCAGACACTTCCTTCATATGCTGAGGAACACCCGGACACCCTCGTGCCTGCTGCGTGGTGGACTGTGACCTTGCTAATGTTCTACTGCTACGTGCGTGCCGTTCTAGCAGACCCCGGCGTCGTGCACAGCACAGCCGAGGGACGCAAGACGATCTTTGAGATTGCTGCTGTCGGTGGGGAAAATGAGTTGCAGGCTCAAGGCATCGACACCACGTCGATGGTGAAGAAGCCCCTCCGTGCGAAGCATTGCTCCAAAACAGGGCAGTGCGTCTATCGCTTTGACCACTATTGTGTGTGGACAGGCAACGCTATTGGAGGCGGGAATCACCGCTTCTTTGTGCTGTACTGCTTGTTCCAGTTCTTTTCTCAGACTCTCGTGGCCTACACAACGTACCAGTATCTCGTCAACGATGCTCCACGACGCGCGAATATTCAATCCATTTTCTCCTCCGAGTACGCAGCGTTGATCTTCAACAAGGAAAACATCCTTGTGGTGTTTTTGCTAGTGATGTACAACTCCTTTGTGTTCTTGTTCGTCTCCACCGTCCTCGTCAGCCAGATTTGGTATGCCACTCGTAACGTGACCTCCAATGAAGTCTGGTTTGCGGATCGGTACAAGTGGATGTTCATGATCCAGAAGCGTGCGTACTGCCTGTATGACAATGGCTGGAAGTCCAATTTAATTGACTTCTTCTGGAGCGGAAATTTATGCGCAGAGCTCCACACAATCCCGCCAATGAACGAGCACCTCAAGCGTGTGTGTGCAAAGCACGCCGCAAAGATTCGCAACCAACAACAACACGAACAAAATATGATCGAGAAGGAACAACAACAGCAAGACGTTTCTTCACAGCAGCAGGGTGGTGGGTTTGATTACGCTGCTGCAGTAGCTCAGCTTCCCGAGAACATTCAGTTCGAAATGCAAGTTGTACAAGGCATGGTCCAACAAATGATCAGCCAAGGGTCATGCGATGGAGTAGAGGTGCCAAGCACTGTGCCCCAAGATCGTCGCGAGGCACTTGATCTCCAGGCCAAGACTATGTTTCAGCACTTCAACGCGACGTTGCAACGAAACCGAGCGAGCGCAGCCGCCGCGACAGAAGATCGCGTGACCCTAATCCCAGATCAGATCGATGAGCGCGCTGAGGGAGGTTCTGTGGCGGTTGACATTCCGCACGCAAGCCCGGTAACCGCAGGTGCACCTGTGAAACGTGTCGGTGGTCGCAAGGCCGAGTAGACATCTGATATCGATAACTAACCAGAGAGCGACCGATGAACAGGTTTTTCTGTGGTACCGCGTGTAGGATCGCGCAAGGCTATTCAAAGTGAAACATGTTTGTTAACCCCTTTTAGAAGACGTTGAGAGGAGTGCTTTTATTTTGGTTGTTGGCCTTTGTGGAAGTGAAACCGACGAGGGTGTTCTCTTAACTGTTTTTTTCTTTAAATGTTTTTTTTTTCTAAAAATTGTCAAGAAGAGAGGAAGCTACTTGCTGTGTGAGATCGTGCGACTACGCGTTGGACGACGAAGTGAAGAAACCATCAACAGGCGAGATACCCCCAGCAGCGCCTTCGCGTAGTGATCTCACGTGTATCCGCTGCCCGGAAGAGTCTCCTGTTTGTTTGTGTGACTTCTTTACTTGTCGTTATTACCACCGCGGTCTGATTGGCACTACATATAGCATTTTCGAGACAGCGAACGAAGGTTTTGGGATTGCTCTACCAGAGTGGCACAAAGCGACGCGGATAGTTGAAGTGCACATCCACACTCGCAATCCCCTTTTCTAGACGATTGCGCTTGTGGTGCTTGCGTTCGCTCTATTAGCCGCCAGGAATTGAAAGAGGTGATATTGAGAGTGTGACGAAAAATTCTTAAAGAAGGAAAGGGAAAATACACTCTTTCTGTTCAGACGTGGTGAACGCAATAAAAAAATATAGCAAAGCGGTATTCGAAAACAACTTCGTCGAGGCCGTCACTTTGCTTGGAATGTCAAGCCCTGCAGCCCATTCACACCAGCAGCCACACGGTGGTGACACAGCCTCCCATCTGGGATCGCAACATCAGTCGGATCAAGGCCACATAATTCGAGAGGAGCAGTCCGCCACAGTGAGACAACTGCTTCCCTCATCTCCGCAAGCACCGGCAATGAGATACGAAGGTACACCCCCGAGGCACCCAAACGTAGCGTCAGTGCCTCCACCCTTGGCTGTTGGCGTGTTGACACCACCGGGGGCGCAGGTCACACTGGCAACTCCTTCGCGCCAATTGCAGAGCGTCGGCACGCAGCACGATGAGCAAACCTACGCGCAGTGGTTCTACACAGAAGTGAGACCTCTCACGACATCGCACGCAACGCTCCCCCAAGTCAATGTTGGTGGCGTCATCCCACCTGTGTCCTCCAAAAGGCGCCGCTCGGCTCACAACGGCTCCATGTCCGCGTTTGTAAGCGGCAGCACTGTTGTGACCGACCCCAACCACCACAACCTTATCAAAGACTTTGTCGTTCCGGCTGGGTATCCAAACTTACAACCAATGGTATCATCACAACACCCCAGTACCAACGACTTCACCCCTGATCGACGCGTCTCCAAGCCGAGAAGACGAAGGCCGGATCCAAGTAGCGAGGGCGCAGATGTGTCGCGAGATGCGTCGTCTACTTGTGACTCCTCGGCACCAACCGACTGCTCAGATTCCACTGAGGGCGAGGAGGGGGCTGTATTTAGCGAGGCGGAAGACTCATCTCTCACTTCCCAAGGAGACGTTTGTCATGGAGGAGGCGCTGTGGAAGGAGATGAGTCTCACGGGCACCCTCAGCCACCTGTGCTCCTTGCTGTGAACAGCGAAGCGAGTGAGCTGGCTTCATTGTCGTCAGGAGCGGACAAGCCAGCTGCGTCGATGAGCACCTCTGCCACCACTCCTACTGCGACTCTTCATGGCGAGGAGGGAAGCCGTTCACCATCAACGTCGCGAGAGGGAAGCCTCACGCGCCCTAGAGCCGTCGGTGAGGAGAATCAGCTACAAACCATCGCCACGGTCAGTGCTGCACCCCACCAGCAAGCTGTTCAGCATTCGTCACAGCTGGGCGGAAACCACCCACCACCTCCGCACGGCTCCTCGTACCAGCACCCTGCTGGTGATACTCGTCGAGGGGAGCATCATTCCCATAACCAGCACCACCAACACCACGAAGGGCAGCCCCACGCCAACACCCACGGTAACGCACGACAAGGCGGTAGCAGCGGTCCTGTCAATTTTGTCACAAACTGCTTGTGTCCGCCATCCCTAGCTGCCGAGCTTGAGGCCTACGCGCTGCTGCGACTTCAACTTCGCCAAGATGAAACACGGGATCGCAATAGATATATCTCGTTGATTGAGCGAGTAGTACAGAACGTGTTAGGCAAGCGGGCCACCGTGACGGTGCACGGCTCCTTCGCGACGGGTGTTGCGCTGCAATCTAGCGACATTGACGTCTTGGTGAGGCATTACGAACCAACGCAACCACTCGTTGCGATTGAACGTGTTTCGAACGCCCTCTTTGCGTTGGAGTCCTACGACATCCCCGACCTGTCCGGAAACGTGGTGGGAACACCTGCAGCAGGCACACCTGTGACGGTGCCCCAACACTCAACAACGGAGGCACTTGCATCGCTGCCCTCACCAGACTTTCCGAGCGACCCGCAGCGCCAGCGCAGCGAAGGTTCCACCACATCACCGATGATGACACCCTCATCGACTCCCACCACCACCTCCGCACCGCACCTTCCACCAATGGGCGCTGGTGGGGGGAGCTTGTTCGACCCTAGTGCCACGATGACGCGCCACGGCCAAATTCTCTCTGTCCAGACAATTGTCGCGACACGTGTACCGGTCGTGAAGGTACGGGAGATCCTCACTGGGCATCGATGTGATGTTAGTTTTGGTGGAGGTGAGCACTTCCCCTCAATGGAGTTGACCAAGAGCCTGCTAGCCCGCCATCCATCGTCAAGATCGCTGCTGCTTCTGCTGAAGTACGTCGTTAAGAAAATGCAGATTGGCGAGACGGAGCCTGGCGGTATCACGTCGTTTCCGCTCTACTTGCTGGCAATTCATTTCTACGAGCACGGCCTCTTGACGATCCACAATATTCGTCACGGGGGCGTCATGCCCTCCTCCTTGATGACCTCCCCTGCCATGCAACCGGCTGTGCCTTCCGCTGCCGCACTGCCCAACATAACAAAGTCGCCTCAACAGCAGCATGACGACGTGAAGAGGAAACTAGTGCAACAAACATTGCAACAGGCGCTGGATTCAGCGGCAGGGAGCCAAGGGGGTAGCGAGGGAAGCCAACCCCACACCGCTCCTCAACGAATCGTAGACACCATCGGATCTTATTTGTATGGAGCAGAGGGCACTCCTCAAGCATCCACTGCTGCTAGTGCAGCAGGTGCAGGTGCAGATGCGGCTGAGCATCACGATGAAAGCGATCCTCTAGCAAGCACCTCCCAACCACCTGTGTCTGTTCTAGGAGAAGAGATGGTGTCGGGAGGATCCACGGAAAGTGGCGCACCAGACGTTGCCCCGATCCCCCTGTCGACAAGCCCCCCGCCGCCACCCCCACCCACGACTACCTCCCCCATCGCTACTGCAGTCTCCGTCGAGTCCTCACTGTCGGTGGGCCAAGTTGTGTTAGACTTCTGCATTTACTACGCGTATCTGTTTGACTACGAGAGGCATGGGATTCGCTTTTCTCTAGACGGAACCTCAGCGGTGGTTGAGAAGCCGCCGCAATGCAACGCACGTGGCCAGCATTTGCACATGACTGGTCCGTTTGACCCAAGGGCCGATATTACGGCAAGAATGGCACACACACGCGAATTTCAAGCAATGTGTGGCGGCATCGCCACGATCCTCAGTGGTGGCACCCTCACACATTTGTTGACGTGGGTCGCCCCAGAGTCCCTTCACGACGACCTGCACGCGGTGTATCACTACTTGCAGGCGACGATGCCACACCTGTACCCTGCCGCCGCTGCCGCCGCCGCGGTTGCCGCAGCGTCGCAACATCAAGCAGCAGTGTATTCCCAGCACCACCAGCAACAGCACTACAACTCGCAACAACATCGTCACCACGGAGGGCACCGCCACCATCACCCATCCTCCTCGTCCTCAAGTGCTAGTGCATATCATCAAGGCAACGGCAACTCGAACGCCTCGATGAATGTGCTCGTTGGTGGCGGGGGCGGTCAGCAGGGGCGTTCCTCACGTGGCCATCACTCGACCGCCTCACACAACACCTTCGGGGG
Organism: Bodo saltans; assembly: GCA_001460835.1. Lineage (NCBI taxonomy): Eukaryota > Euglenozoa > Kinetoplastea > Eubodonida > Bodonidae > Bodo > Bodo saltans. Next base: position 37,576 of record CYKH01001592.1, read on the forward strand.
ACCGTCGTATCATCAAGACCCGAGTGCTCACATAGGTGCAGGTGGTCAACCTGCTGACGGCAGTGGTGGTGGTGCTCCAGTGGGGCCCAACGCCGCTGCTGCTCGTAGCTCCCCACACCTCGTTGGTCTCGGTTACGTCAACCCTTATGCTCGGAGCAACACCCCAGTGGTCCAGCAGCATCATAACAGCACCAACAACAACGGATACCCCAGCGGCCCCACTATGGCGCAGCACATGGCGTCGTTGCAAAACGGTGCAAGCAGCGGCCCCGATGCCCCACCCTACGCATCGCATGGAGCAGCACATCATGTACACCACCAACATGCTGCGCCCCACCCTACGCATCGCATGGAGCAGCACATCATGTACACCACCAACATGCTGCGGCTGCTGTGACAACCGGAACCATGACGACCTTCCCTCAAGCCCCTCCCATGCAAATACCGCCGCTACAGTCTGCCGGCAACACTCGAGCAGGCCAACCGATGAATAGCGCTGCGTCACATCAAGCGAACACCGTCGCTTCTTCAGCGGCAGGCGTCAGTGGCATGTACGTGAATGCGTTGATTGGTGCTGGTGCTACTGCTGTCCAGCCTGCGTCGGTATCCCCCGGGGCACCTGGTGCAGGCACAAGCTACCATCTCCACCACCACCAGCACCACCAACACCACCACCACCATCATCTAGCATTCGCAGCCGCAACGCCGCCACCACAGCAGCAGCAGCAAGGTACCTTCGCTCAAGCAGTACTTCCAGGTTATGCCACTGCCGCTTCGGCAGCAACGCAGCAGCCGCAGCAACCAGTGCCGACAGTGCTGACCACTACCCAGTTCCCGAGTGTCGCACAGGCACGGCGCCCATCTGTCACCAGCAATGGCGCTGCTACGACCCCACGCCCATCGGGACCTGCTGCTGCTAGCACTGCGGCTGCTATCGTGTCTTCGAGTACAACTCCTCCTACAGTTGGCGTTGCAGCAGCTCCTGCTCAAGCAGCACCTGCAGCAGTGGTAGTGCCCGCGGAAGCTTCGTCTTCTGGTGACAAAGATTCACAGAAACAGCAAAGCAAGTCCACACCGGTAATACTGTCATCAACACCATCAACAACACCGGTGGATCTGAAAGATATCGCATCCGCTGCACCTAACTCTCGCCAGAAAAAAGCAAAAAAAGCCAAAGCGGCTGCTGCTGAGGCTGCCACCACTGTGCCTTCGTCCGCAGCTCCTGCGACAGCGTCTCCCGCAACGCCAGCAGTAGCTGCGCCCACTCAACGTGCCCCCAAGAGTACTAGCGGTGCTCCTGCAACTAGCAGTTCCACCGCAACGGCCACAGCGACGACTGGCAGCACCTCTGCTGCCATTATAACTGCCCCGGCAGCATCAAAGAAGAAAAAGAAGAAGCCTTCTGCTGTTGAGGCTGACGCCCCGGCGAAGTCAACAACGAGCGAAGCTCCCTCCACAGGAAGCAGACGCGGTGGTGGAGGCAACGACAATTCTGCAGATGCACCTCAGCAGCAGCAGCAGCATCAGCAAGCGCCTGTAAAGCAACGACAACAACAATCCACAGCAGTCACTGCGCCCCCTGTGTCGTCGACACCCATCATTCCTGCCATTGTGGCGTCACCACCAACACAATCACTAATGACGGTGAACGTGACGGTGAACGCAGCTTCTGGAAATGGCGCCAAGTACGTCCCGCCCTTTCGACGCATGCAAATAGAAGAGCAACAGCGTCAAGGACCTTCTCAATAGGACAAACAAAACAACTGGATAAGCGAGCTGCGCTATCCAGCAAACAGCCAAAAAAAAAGAAGAAGTCAAAACAAGATAAAACAAACAAATTAACACAAACAAACAAAAACAAAAACATCATCAACAACAACAAAAACAAAATACACACTGACAAATCACAAAGTGGAGATCCACATACACAGATGCCCTGACATTTTGTGGGCAGCTAGGTTCTCGCTCGAAGCGAGGAGAAAAAGACGTGCAGATATTTTTGTTTGCATTTTTCTTGTTGTTGGAAGTGACAGAATTACACTTTTTTTATTTTGATTGCCCCTCCTGACATTTGCCGGAAGAATGAAGCGTGGGAGTGTCTGCTCGATGCACACAAAGACATTGCACGAGTGAGCGCACAGCATGGAAAGTCGACGAGTATGTTACGCTGTCGATGGTTCTTGCTCTTAAGAAGCCAAAAAGGAAACAAAAGTCTGCTCATCTTTCTGTTTTCAGTCGAAATGTCTGTCACGGTATTTCTTTTATTTCTTTTTTTGTAAGAGGGGGCATAAGAATGCGGCTGTCGTCATCATTTCAAACTTACCAACACGGCCTTGCAAGCAGCGTGCCCGCTTCTCAACTTGTGCTGCTTCTATGCATTGTAGCATCAACGGTGGCCGCCAACAACAATGTGTTCTCTGTGCAATTTGTTGATTTCGAAAGCGGCCCACTGGACCCAGGACAGCAGGAGCTCATCGAAGCATTTCAGGAGAAGGTAACCGTCTTTATCTATCCCACCACGTACTCACAGCACTCGGTGCAGCTCAACTGTCTCAACTACACACTTACTTGTGTCGGCAGCAACCCCCACTGCACACCCAGTGCGGTGTTTGAGTTTGTTGGCACAAACAGCTCCTTCGAGTTTGCAGCGATTCAAAACCCGGGCCCAGGGGGGTACCAGCAATTAGCAACGGACGTTTCGGTCAATGCCATAGCGATTGGCGCGTCGCTGTATGGAACTAGCGTAGCAACTGCTGCCCCTGCTGGCAGCGGCCTCACGTCGGAAATTATCATCTATGCAGTGGCGATTCCAGGTGCTGTGCTTGTGTTGCTGTTAGTCGTGTGGCTCGGGATTCGCGCATACATCAAGAAGCACAAGTATCATGAAGATGGCGCAGATTACCTCAGAGGAGACGACCGAGATAGAAGTAGCTCTATTGGCGAGGAACTGCTGGCACGTGAAGATGTAAGTCACGCTTAGCTGCTAACTGCGCTGGTTTCACGCCGATGATTTGTTTCTTGGCGCGACCCCCTTTTTGATTTAGATCCTGAGCAACGAAACAAGGTTGCTGAGGCGTTTCTTTTTTTTTCTTTTCCGAAAATGGTTTCCACACACTTCGGGATGCAACTTCACAGTGCGTTTCTGGTTCAGCAAGGACCCGGTGGAGCTCATGTAAAGAAGTGACTCTTGTTGTTGTTATTGTTGTCTTTCCAACGCAGCGAAGTGAACCCATTACAAAACATCATCCCCAATCATGCCGGCGGCGTCAAGTAGCGATGAGGTTCGCTATCAACAAGCCGGAGTTGACGAGAGTGGCACCGTAGAAACACAAAACGATGAGAATGTTCAAGAGGTGGATGTTCACGAAGCCGGTGTCCTTGGAACTGCTGTCAACATGGCGTGCAACATCATGGGAGGCGCTGTACTCGTACTGCCGACTGCGATGGATGACGCGTCCCTCATTCCTGGTCTCGTCCTTGTGGTTGGGCTAGGCCTCATGTCTTTAACGACAATGATCATGCTGGCGCATTCAGCGGAGAAGTTGAAGGTCTACAATTATCGAGCACTGCTGTCGGCTACCACCTATCCCATTTGCGGTCGCTTGTTTGAAATGGCGCTCTTTTTGTACACCTACGGCGTGCTGATAGAATACGGTCGCGTCATTGCCGATTCCATCCCAGATGCTGCGCGTGACTTTTTCAAGGTCACTACAGGCGTACTTGTCCACGGCTGGTTTTGGTTATTGATTGCATGTGCACCGTTTGTGATATTTACCTCATTGCCGAGGCTCACGCATTTGAAGTGGACAAGCATTGTCGGATTCATCACCATTTTCTACATCCAAATTATGATCATAATGCGATATGCGGATGGCACGTACCGAGATGGACGGGAGTCGTACAACGCTCCTGATGTCAAGGTGGCGTCCCTCTCCATGAACTTCTTCAGAGCCATTCCGGTGCTTGCTGTGGCGTTCAGCTGTCATTACAATGTGCCGTTTTATTACCGTGAACTCAAAGTTCGGACGGTGCAGCAGTTTTACAAAGTTCTTCTCGTTGTCCACCCTGCGTTGGTGACGATGTACATACTCACTGGGCTATTGGGGTACTTAACCTTTGGTTCCTCTGGCCTGGCTAGCACAACTGGCAATGTTGTGAACGCGTACCGCCACAACGACGTGCCCGTCAACATCGGCCGCGTTGGTCTCTTTTTCCACTTCTGCACTGCATTCCCAATTGTTGCGATTGGCTGCAGGAATTGCCTTAACGGCATCCTCTTTCACTCACCAGACCGCTCTCAAGCGACGTACATTGTGGAGTCTATCATCTTGGTCAGCACCAGCGCTGTGCTGGCGATGGTGGTGCCTGGAATTGCATTTGTAGTGGATATCATCGGGTCCTTGTTTGGCGGATATCATCGGGTCCTTGTTTGGCGTTGCGATTGTGTTTATCATCCCGTCAGTGGTCTACATTCAGTCGAACCGGCGGTTCCCTGACGACTCACAAGAAGGCGCTGCAGGGGGAGTTCCTGCAAACGGGGAGGGCGAGGAGGGCACCACCGCAAGGTTCTTCAAGGGCATCAGCAATCGTGTGTTCGGGTCCACCAACGAAGAAGAGAAAGCAGCATTCGCTACAGAGAGTAGCACCAATGCTACTACTACGACGACGCCCACAGGTTACCAGCCCCCACCATCATGGCTGGTCCGTAAAAATCGCGTCTTATACGGCCTTGCGATCGTGTACGTCTTCCTTGGTATCGCTGGCGCTGTGATCTCCTTTGCAGTGACTCTGGACAAAGTGATCAACGGGGAAAGTTAGGCCAAAACGTCGCAAAAAAATGCCAAGTTGTCAAGTGCGGTTGCAACCATAGTTAATGAACACACGAAAGAAAAAAACAAAAGCACGAAACAATTTTATTAATTTGTTCACGAGCATTTGTTGTCAGTCAACTTTTCTTTTTTCACTTGTAATTTTTCGCCAGCATTTTGTGTAGGCTCCACCAGGAAACCAAAAGATGGTCAAGAGCACTCGTTCCAAATGGAAGAAGATGCACCGCCGTGAGCGCGCTAAAGATGAGGCGCCACAAGTTGCGGTTCGCCTGCAGAAGTTGAACGTCAAACTCGGCCTCTGTGCCAACGGAGGCCTTTCAAAAGTGCCCATTCAGGACCCAGAAACACGATTCCACTTTAAGCAACCGGAACGGAAAGCGGGAGAACGGCTGGTGCTCAGCGGCATGTCAACAAACCCCCGCGGAAAGTCTAATCCAAACGCCCCTCATCCGGCCACCATCACGTTCGATACTGTCGAGGCAGTCGCACCCGTCGCTGGTATGGCCATCACAAAAGAGGACCAACAGCGCATTGAGTCGTTCCACGCTGCTGCTGCTGACGCTCTCAACAACCCTGACTACGATAACGACGAGCCTGTTGAGTTCATTCTTGGATGCAACGACGACGAGGATCAGACAACCGTCGTCGGTCGCGGCAGCCTTTCTAGCAAGAAAGCCGCCCCCCTCAATAGCAAGAAAGCAATCAGCGCTAGCGCAACGAAGCTGAAGTCGATGGAAATTCAAAAAGGAATTACCAAGGGCGACAAAAAGATTAAGAGCAGCGATGCGCCTACTAAGAGACTTGTGAGCGGCGGGAAGAAGAAGTAAAACGACCCAAAGCACACAAGTGCACAAACAAAATCCCTCGAGTAACATGACTGAAAAGACCACATTATCTAAATCATAACACACACTGCGTTTTGCACTCGTAATGTGCTCTTTTGGAATTTTTAAAGTGCTCTTTTGTTTTGACTCTTGCCGCGAACAACAACAATGTCCAAAAGCGTTGAAAAAATTCACCAGTGAAAAAAACAAGTAAGAAAAAATCCCGCACCTCCTTAGCAGTAGAACCCAACAATGGGAAACGTGCTCTCCTGGTTTGATAACATGTTCCAGAAGAAGAATGCCACCATCCTCATGGTTGGTCTCGACGCTGCCGGTAAGACGACAATCCTCATGAAGCTCAAGCTCAATGAAACAAAAGAGACAGTCCCTACCATCGGTTTCAACGTAGAAAGCGTTGAGTATAAGAATGTGAAGTTCCACGTATGGGATGTGGGGGGTCAGGAGAAGCTTCGTCAACTATGGAAGCATTATTACGAGGGAGCTAACGCGATCATTTTCGTGATTGACTCCAACGATAGAGATCGCATTAACATTGCAAAAAACGAATTAGACCGACTGCTCAGCGACCCTATGCTGGCTGGTGCGACGCTGTTGGTGCTGTGCAACAAACAGGATCTCCCTCACCGCCTCACCCCTCACCAAATTGCGGACTCCCTTCAGCTGCAGAATGCCACCGGAAGAAAATGGTACGTGCAGGGTTGCTGTGCACACTCAGGAGAGGGCTTGTTTGAGGGCCTCGATTGGCTGTGTGCTCACTTGCCGAACTCGTCGTAAGATCTTGACCAAAAGAAGAAGAAGAAGAGAAAAGAGACACAACAAAGTTATTGATGACAATGTGAACCTCCAGTTGCTGCGTGAGGTGTGATTTGTGAATGGTGGAGTACAATGATAAGAAGTTCATTTCTCAGCAAACGTCGCGACGGCGATCGGGCTGCAGTTCTTGAGGTCGAGAACACAACAAAGGAGAGAGAGAAAATAAAGAATGGACGACAAGAACACGGAAATATTCAAAATGAACTACTGGATACCCCCCGCCAGCTTTTATTTTCAGCTTTTGCTCGCACACACTTTTCCCCACCATCATCACCATATGGAGAATACGCAGCACACGTTGCACTTTGCGGCAGCAGAGAGTGTATTGCTGAGCAAACTGATTTTCCCATTTCACGTTATTAAACAAATTTGTGCCGTGTGTTTCTTCCCTGTGATGTATTTGGATGTCATCTTGTTGCTTCGCAAGTTCACTGAATTTGTTTGCTTACTTTTTCTTTCATTGTGAAGGAGATGGTCGCTGATAGCAGCAAGAAGGACGCGAACCCCATGCGGGAGATCGTGGTGAAGAAGCTCTGCATCAACATCTGCGTTGGTGAGTCTGGAGATCGCTTGACCCGTGCCTCGAAGGTGCTTGAGCAGCTGTGCGAGCAGACCCCCGTGCTGTCCCGCGCCAAGCTGACCGTGCGTACCTT
>CYKH01001592.1:45015-57442 GCA_001460835.1 Bodo saltans
AACAACACAAGCATTCCCATGATGCTGCGTGATGCCACACTGAAGCAGTACCTCCCTGTGTTGGATCGACTGATCCAAACCATCGAGGGGAAGCTAGAGCAGTGGAACGTGCCCATGCTTGCTCGTACCCATGGCCAGCCCGCCTCCCCTACCAATCTTGCCAAGGAGTACAAGGTTTGGTTAGAGCGTCTCTCTAATCAACGTGCTCAACTCGTCGCAGTTCCTTTTGGCGCTAAGTTTGGTGGCGCGACTGGCAACTTTAATGCCCACCGAGTCGCTTACCCGTCGGTTGATTGGAGAGCGTTTGCGGACACTTTTGTGAGCACCACCCTCGGTCTTACACGGCAGCAGTACACCACTCAAATCGAACACTACGATAACATCGGAGCTCTCTGCGACGCAATGCGACGAGTGCACATCATTTTGCTGGATTTGGCCAAGGACACCTGGCAGTACATTGCAATGGGCTACTTCAAGCAGACTATTAAGGCCGGAGAGATTGGAAGCAGCGCCATGCCGCACAAGGTGAACCCGATTGACTTCGAAAACGCAGAGGGCAACCTGGGCATTGCAAACGCACTGCTCGAGTTTTTCGGCAACAAGCTGCCGATCTCACGTCTGCAGCGTGACCTGACGGATAGCACAGTTCTGCGCAACCTTGGCGTCCCTGTCGGCCATGCACTGATCGCCTTTTCCAGCCTCGAGCGTGGCCTCAACAAGCTTCTTGTGGACACGGACAAGATCGCCAAAGATTTGAACGAAAATTGGGCGATTGTTGCAGAGGGCATCCAGACGATTCTCCGACGTGAGGGGTACCCCAAGCCGTACGAGGCACTCAAGGATCTTACTCGTACGAACGCTCACGTGACCGAAGAGGGGCTTCGCGAGTTTGTACTGAACCTTGCAGGTGTCTCCGACGCTGTGCGAGAAGAGCTGTTGGCTGTGACTCCCTCATCGTACGTGGGGTATGCGTAACTGCATCATGCGTAACTGCATCATTAGCAGCATGCGTTTTCACTTCAACAATCAACTTCAGCAATGGTGGGAACACCACCAAAGGAAACGTCCAACCATCTCGGAAAGGCTTTGTTATCTTTTTATTTCTGTTCAATTGGCGCAGTGATTTTGTTTTTTTTTGTCGTCAGGGTTGGGACGTGAATATGCGTGACCTTCACGTTAACTGTTTGTTGTGCTTTTTTGCAGCATTAAAAAGAAGCGCAAGGCTATATTCTTGCGTTTTATGGCACTAGAAAGCAACACAACGATGCAACGCAGTAGCGGAGGTGTTAGAAGTGCCACGTGGCTCCTCACCTTGTTGCTTGTAACTGTGCATGCTGCATCTGCTCTTGCCCCAACACTCCCCGTCGACGCGACCATTCGCCGACCGATCACAGAGCTGCCAAGTGCGGCTCCCCTTCTGACGACGTACTGGGCTGTATCCGCCTCATCGAGTGGCCTCATCGCGTCTGCGCGGTACCACGGAGGCACATCTCTAGTCAACCGGTCATCGTCGGAGTTCTTTTTTCCCACCGCATCCAACCGTACCATCACAAGCATCGTCGCATCGAAAAAAGACGCGTCCATGTTTGCTGCCATCGCTGTGGACGTTGTGTACTTTTTTAGTTCCACGCAGCAGTCGTGCCAGAATATTGGCTCGTACACAGTGCTCAATCAGACCTTCGCCATGATCTACCCTACCTCATTCGCCGTGCCACTCGTTGTGCAAGACGTGCTGTACATTGGAACTGCTAAGATCACAGGTCTCTCATCGGACAATGCTGGTGTGTACGCATTGAACTTGACATCGGCTTCGCTATGGTGGAGTTTTATGATGCCATCCCCGTCACTGCCCTCGTCGGTGCAGTACGCGAATTACCAACACTTTTACGATAGCACCCTCCGTGGCGTCGGCGCTCTCATGTTGCAGACGTCCAACGATGGTTCCTCTGGGACCACCACGTACTTCGTCAGTCTAGCCGGTGTTGATCTGCAAGCGCAGATTGTGAGTGTTGACAGCCCAGGGTACCAACTCCTCGTCATTAACTCTACGGCGGTGATGCAGGGAAGCTTCTCGTTAATCTTTTATCTCGTGCCTGTGTTCAGCACCGGGACTCCCATCGTAGCGAACCAAACTGGCAAGTTAGGATTCTCCTCCGACTTGTCATGTGCGTTGTTCCAAGTCATCACGGCTCCATTCTACCTGTACAACGGCTACGTGTACGCAAGCTGTATTTCACAATTTTTTGTAGTGAATGCGTACTCTCTCGCGTTTACCTTCGCGACCCCCCTCACCTCTGCGACCTATGCGTACGGTGTAGCGTTTACCGACACCACAGATACAGTCAACCGATTATTCCTTGGCACTGCTGCAGGGAGCGTGTACCGGGTATCCATGACCAGCGTTGCCACACTGACTCTGATCTACACGGACCCTGATATCGCACTCTGGAATGGTGCTTCAGGTGAGGTGGGTGTGCAGTACTTGCAGGGGTACTACCCCGTCGTATCCTCTGCACAACTGGTGCCAAGCAAAGCAACGCCAATGTTGCTGGTGGGAACACGCGTGCTTGATATTACAAGTACGGTGCGCGCTATCAACCCCTTACCTAGCTCCTCAGTGATCACGTGGCAGATTGTATTACCAAACTTCAGACTCACTCTTGCCCCAGCGTTCGACGGATTGCACTGCGCATTGGCGTCGGGTACCAGCAGCACCGGGTCTAGCGGCGACGCTCCGTCCATTCCACTCCAACTGCATTCAGCGTACGAGCTCATCATGTCGTCTAACACGACTGCTGCGTCGATCGTTGCGCCTAGTCCTGTGTTCTTTGAGTGGCCGCTCCCCTCGCCCACGCCGCTTGGTGTCGCATTCGACTACGAAGGACAACTCACATTCATCGCCGCGGGAGACGGGTTGTATCAGACTACTGGTGGCTACACCCCATCCGCCACTAGGGTATGCACTGCCACAGCCACATCTACATTTCTCATCACACAGCCAACGTGGGTGTATGAGCGCCTGACCTCGTACAAAAATGTCACATACGACGTCACCACGTTTTTCATCAACACCACCAACGTTACGATGCACAACAGCACGTCTAATACGAACTACACCGTCCTCGTAAACGTGACGATGAACACGACGACGCTGCAGTGGAGGCTAGACCCTCAAGTCAACGCCACGAAGTCGTTGTGCTATGTTGATCAGCAAAGCCGCATTTCTTGTTACAACGCCACGACCAAGTCTTGTGGCGCTATCAATGCGGTGCCGTTGTGCGACGGCTCCTCGTCTCTCATTGCCAACAAGCTCATACCTGTAGGCGGCATTGGAAGCGGGGTGGTGGCATTCTTCTGCACAGGCGCTTCAGCAACCGTTGGTGTCAACGTGCTCGACGTGCGCAGCGGAGTGATCAAGTCGTTTGGCTCAAAAACTACGAGCGGGCTGATGGGAGTTGTGGATGACGCGGAAGGCGCCATCTACGTCCCTGAAGAGCTCAGTGGGGCGGCGGCTTCGGCTGAGCCGGCAACCAAGCGTTACATGATTCGCAAGTACTGGGTGAATGCGACAACTGGTGCGTCCCCAGTGTGGAGTGCAAGTTCCAACGTGTCGATCATCTCAAACCTTGCAGTGGATCCTGTGACGAATAGTAGCACAACAACATTTCCTCGAGCAGTCCGAGTCATTGGGACAGTGTTGCCATCGAATGGAATCCGCGGCTATCAGCTGGCCTCATTCGCAGTGAGTACTGGAGTGTCGACAAGCGGGGCGTCCGCACTTTTGCCAGTGGTGCAGTTCGACGGAGCTGTGGAGTCGTGGCTGGCACTGTCCACTCGCTGGGTGAACGTCACAACTGCCAGTTCCACTTCGCCTCTGCAGATCTTTGCGTATGTCATCACCAATTCGTTCTTCGCGATTGTCAATGTCACAGGCACGGGACGAACGGTTCCAGTCGTGTTGTGGGCCCCTACCACCTCCTTTGGCACCAATATTGGGCTGCTCAACGTTCGCCAGGCCACCCCTATTATGGATCACAACCTCGGCGTCGCCGCCGTCATGGGTCCTCTTGGCGTTAGTGCGTTCAGCATGCGCAACGGGACGTTTCTGTGGCAGTCGTCGTTCAACACTTCGTACCCCTCACCTCCAAGCACCACCAACATGCTCCTCACTCAAATTAACTCGACCGTCGTGTTCTCAACGCAATCAGGCATCGCTGCGGTAGACATGCTGACCGGAACTCGAACGTTTGACCTGAGCTACCAAACCATCGCGACGGCGGTAGGATTCAACGGAACGTCGGCACGTTGTGCGGCGGTGTGCGGCATCAGTACCGGCTTGATTGCAGATTACACCAAGAACTACTTCGTTGCGGTAGTGTACACGTCTGAGGGGCTGTTCGGAGCTCCTTTTTATGTGCAGCCGAACCTGACCTCCCAAGCGATGCCGCTCGTGAACTCTAGCAGCGGAGCTTTCCGCCCTCTCAATTGGCGCACAGAAACCAAAACTCCCATCGTGTCCCACACCATCTCATGGAGCAGCACGCAATCTGCTTCCGACGTGAAGTCCCAATCTAGAACTCCTTCAGAAGAGAGCTCGCTGTCTGGAAGCGACCTCCTTACACTGTCGGTGAACCCCTTGGCATCCAGGACACATAAGCACACCCATTCTGCTGTTCTGACTCTGTCCAGAACACGATCGTTTTCATTATCAGCCCAGGTATCCGTCTCCCTAAGCAAGCCCAAGAAGATTCCCACGAGGACCCGCACCACCAATTCCATCTCCATGACTCATATGAACTCCTTCACTTCTGGCATGACGATCACACGACGCATTTCTGCCACAAAGCAATCTCCATCACTAAGCGTTGACGACACCTCCACCAAGACGAATATTCAGACGCGCACTCGTACAGAGCTCATCACAGTGACAATGCCGCAAGTCTCCTGGACGCCTAATTTGACTCGCACTAAATCTCTTGGGTTTACCGAGACGCCTATTTACATTCCGCCGCCCACTCCTCCGCCCACTCCTATGCCAACACCAGTGCCTCCTAATCTAGCGGCCCCACCCGAGGAGGCGAACTATGCGTTTGTCGTGGGGCCTAGTGTCGCATTTGTAGTGATTGCAGTTGCGGTGGCCCTCGCAGTCATCGCGAAGAAAAAGCGAAGTGCCAAGAAGGCCGAGGAGGCTCGCTTCCGATTGGAGAGAGGGGATGTCCCAGAAGAGATGAACCATAACGAAGAGATGAGCGATCGTGGTCGAGGAAGAGGTGACGATGATTATGAGCCCCCGGTGTTGTCCGAGGACCTCGATGCGAGAGAGTAAGAGCGTCACTCACGCTTAGATGAACTTGCTGAGATTGCTGTGGTCCCAGTTTCTGTTGGGAAACACTTTAGCGCATCTTTTCTGTTGCACGCGTTCGCTTTTTTCCCCCCGTGACAAAGAAGAAAAAAAGATGCCAATTTTAGCGATTGGGTGGATGGAGGCAGCATCGGGGCTCACCTCAGCGCATGCATCCCCACAGCAAAACATACGTGTGTGTGTTTCCTGCGATGCATGTGCGATGGGGGCTCTACGTGTGACGACGCTGTGTGTTTGGTGTACCCATACACTGATGATTTTTGCTTTTGCCAAGATTTGTAATTGCCAACAAGTAATGGCTATGTTGTACAACCACACAAACATACCGCGTTCAAATTACTGCTGTACACATGCGCATCACATTTTTGAAAAAAAAAACATGGATCTTAAAATAGAAGAAAAATGGTGTAGTGTCAACGAGTGTTCCCCAAAATTCTGTCCAGCTTCTCATTTTCAATTTTGCGTTGGACCGCTTTGATTTGCTGCTTGAAAATTCGTAACATTTAAGTTGTGTTGTGTAAGAAAGGTACTAGGACTGTCTGAATGGGCGCTGCCATTTTTTTTGGCTCAACGGAGCAGCGCCGCGCTGATCATGAAACCACAGACATGCTCAAAGTCCTTTCTAAAGAACTTGAGATGCCTCTTGCAGACTTAGAGGAACTTCATTACATTTTTTTGGCCCAGCATCCTGACGGAGTCATGCCTAGACAAGTGTTTGTTTCAGAGAATTTAGCAGCACACGGAGGGTGCGAGGCGCTCTGGGATCGTGTCTTCGATTTTGCGGCGATGAACTCGCTGGATGAAGATTTGCGCCCAGTTGATGGCGCGCATCGATCTCACCCAGCGCAACTAAACTTCTCACAAGTGATGCTAGCTTCCACGCAAAGCCAAAAACGCCGAGAGTCTGCGACGTTTGAGCGCCTTGTGAAGAGAGTGTTCCAGTTTCTAGACCTCCATGACGACGGCTTTATCGATGAGGGCGAGCTGCGTGTTGTGGTGGAGTGGCTGTATGATCTACGCGAGACACAACAACTGAGGCTTTCACCTGAAGTGTTGCAGAAGTTTGCGGCAGCGGACGGCGGTCGTGGGAATGCACCACTTGCCGCCGCAGCAAATGCAGACCCACCGACCATCACACTTCCTGCATTGGCAGAGCTGTACCCTCCGCTTGTGAATCCAGTGGAGCGAGCAGCCCAGATTGTACAGTGGATGGACTTAGATCAAGATGGCGTGATATGCGAGACGGAGTTTATTGAGGCATGCAGGGGGGACCAAGCTTTTGTAGAGGCTTTCTCGTTTGTGCCCTCATAGTGATCGAAGCGTTGGACACACAGTGTGAATTGCTTTTGTTGTTTTGTATCAATTTTTTTAAAACGCTGCGAATCGAGAACATTTTTCCGCCGTGGTGCTCATGATTCTCCTGTCGGTCGCTTCATCAAAATAATCATTAACTCTCCTTTAATAAAATGCGCCGGTTCTTGCGAAGCAGCTGCGGGACACTTAGCGTCGCAGCAGCAGGAATATTGGGATCCTCGTCGTCCGTGCGCTCGTCGTTGTGGTCAACGAAGTGTGCATTCCGAGGGGCTGGTGAGCCAAACACTGCGGCTCCTGCCGGGAGCAGCAGCAGCGGAGCCAGCACCTCTTCTAGTCAAGGAAATGTGCAAGAGGCCGAGGAGCTGAAGAAAGATCAGGCGGCGCTCAGGAAGTTCATGTTCACCTCCGGATTCGGCATCATGTGCGCTGTGACCTTGTGGTTTGGGTCTGGCTACGCAAAGAAGCGGTACTTCGGAGAGGAAGGAAGCGCACGTGTCAGCGTTGAAACCCGCGGGCGTCCTTCGCTTGGAGGCCCGTTTGTTCTGGTGAACACCGATGGCGAAGTGGTCACCCAAGCCGACTTCCAAGGACACTGGACGTTCTTCTATTTTGGGTTTGTTCACTGTCCGGAGATCTGTCCAGTTGAGCTCAATCGCATGTCTAAAGTGGTGGATGCTGTCCGTGCAGAGAAGCCAAATCAGTCGATCAAGCCGCTGTTTGTGTCGTGCGATCCAAGGCGAGACAGCTTGCTTGCGATCCGTGAATACCTTTCCGTTTTCCATAAGGACTTTATTGGTTTGGTCGGCACTCCAAAGCAGGTCAACGATGCGTGCAAATCATACCGTATTTACTACTCTGTGCCAAGCGATAGTGTCATTGAGACCGATGACTACTTAATCGACCACAGTATTGCCATCTTCTTGTTTGACCCTAAAGGGCAGTTTGTGGATTTCTTTGGGAACCGATACGATGAGAAGGAGATTGCGGAGAAGGTAGTGCGGTACATGGGCAACTTCGAGCGTGACCCAACGTGGACGAATTGGTAACGTGCGGGGAGTGAGGAGAGAGAGGAGAGAGAGGAGAGGTGAGTGGGACATATATGCAGCGTGACGCGACAGTTCGATGGAATGATTATCCCCTTTTTTGGTGTGGACTTCGTCTGCGTTATCCTGCACATCAAAACAAACAAGCCCAATCTTTGTTATTTCGTGATCATTTTCCCGCTTGTCATTGTGGGGGAAAAAAATACACTTTGATCGAGTTGCTACCGTTGTTGAGTTTAAGCAAGAAACACACTCGCAATCGATGAGCGTGCTGCAATCACCGCTGAGAGCGCAATAGATACATCACTCGGCACTTGCACAACGACTCTCCCACGTCTCCACTATACTATTTGAGATGAGCGACTTGCTAGATTTTATTGGAGGTGATTCCACTTCATCTGAGAGCAGCAGCGACGACGAAGTACAGCGCGTGGCGGGGGCCAATACGAAGGTCATCACACCTGCAATACCATCGATCGTTGTGCCGCAAGAGAGAGTTGTGCCGCAGCATGCTTTCCCACAGGCGCAGCGTGCGGCGGTGAAGCCATTGTCGGCAGCAGCGGAACAGCGCCGTCAAGCTCTGGCTACATTGCAAATGAGCAGCTCTGATGACGAGGAAAATATACCTCCTCCTCCTCCTGGACGACGAGGAATGCTTTCATCGACGTCAACAACACTATCAAGAAGCAGAGCACCCGCTCAGCCACCTGCAGTAGTTTCTGCAGTGTCACTGCCACCACCACCACAACAGCAGTCACTCTTTGACCACATAACTGAGACAACTGAGCAGCCCTCCTTTGACATGTTCATGGGGACAGCCTCCACAGCATCGCTAGAGAAGGCAACCGTTGAGGCTGAGCAACATGTAACCGTACCAGAAGTAGCACCGATGCCGTTGTCTCCCCCACCGAGGGATCTCGAGTCTTCGGCGAGCTCCACAACCTCCGCTGTGCCAACTGGTCGCAGTAGCACTTCCTCGTCGCATCAGGTGCTGGATGTGCTGAGTATTCGAGAAAGAGAAGCGCACGTGGAAAGTGGTAACTCAGCGATCGATACCCAACAATTCCTGCATCACATGCTACCAGTCACTACCAGTGGTGTGTCTCCTTCTGTGTCGCCTTCTGTTGTGACAGTGGACTCTGAGGTACCACCACCACCACCGTCTCTTAGGCATGATGCTTTGGATCATAACATACCGCAGGCTGATGTGTTAGACGCTGAGAGTGTCACCGCAACAACCGTTGCAGCTCATCTACAGCCTTTGGAGGTGGGGCAACGTGCACCTATCAATGTTGAAGGCGGTGACGAGTTCGAAGGTGAATCAAAATCAAAGGAGCTGATAGGAGTTGGTGAGGCCGATGCATTGCAGAGTGTTGTGGCGCCGTATGCAACACCGTTTTCGGTCACCATGCAGCACCACGGAGCCGTCTCACGGATGACAATCGAGCGTGTCGAGCGTGAAAACAGCGAATTGAAGGCCACCATTTCCCGACTTCACACTGAACTACGTGACGCTCTCCGTGATCTCAGTTTCCTTCGTGAGGCAGATTCTATGATGCACGAAGGAGACGCGTCCGCAGATGAGGTGGCCGCGATTCGAGCGCAGAGCAACACAGCAAAGGCGCAGTGGGACGCAGAGCGGCATCACTTGCTGGAAGAGGTAGCCATGTGGAAACGACGAGCGTCTGGGCGCCGCGATGTTGTGATCCCATGCCACAACAATGGTGGCGACGCAGAGGACATAGTGAGAGGAAATAAGGACGAGGTGGAAAGGGATGATGTTGATGTTGATGACTTCCAATGGGCACGCACTCATTATCAACAGCAACTTGGACCTCAGTGTTCAGTGTTAGGCCAAAGGATAGTCCGAGACCCCATCAATGGAGGTCGGGTGATTCGTTTTCGCAACGCGGCGACGCAGGCTCAACCCTCCACGAGCAGTTGTGGAACGTCTTCGGCATCACTTCCACCAACAACACTTGTGGCAAGTGTGACCCAAGACAAGTATCGATGCTACGACGCCTCAAGTCAAACTATCGATACCTCCATCAGCGAGTCGCTAGGAGTTGCTCTCGCATTGAAGCGGCCTATCCTTGCTGCTGTTATGGTAGGGAAAAGAAACGTAGGGGTTCAGTTTACTTCAGAAGTGCTGGTACCAGCTGCAGCTACTACTGTTCCTTCACTCCCAACGCCGAGCAGGCCTTTGCGGACCATTGGAGTTCAAGTCTCTACCACCGTGAGTCCCAAAATGCGGAGTGTGGGCACCAACACGGCAAGCACTACTAGTGCAACAATGACAATACGTCTGCAGAATGGTATCCCACAACATCCACTCAACACCACACGTCCTCAGCAGCAGCAGCAGCAGCAGCTCATCGGTGCTAGATCAGTCGCGATGCCACAGCTCAGTTTGAAGGCAACTGGCGCAAACATCAGTCTCGCGCACTCTACCATTCCATCTGACGCAGTCGCACCGCACGTTGAGGGTAGGGCTTCATCGCGTCGTCTTACCCAGTGCATTCATGAGTTGCGTGATCGTATCAACACCCTCCGCACAACATCAAATTCGACCGGAGCCGTCGTCCCTGAGCACTTCGGCGTCGCGGTGCTTGAGCTGGTTCGTCGTACGGCGTCAGGGGAGACACCTGTACACCACCAGGAGGAGCTTCACGATGTTCCACAGTCACCCCAAACCAACAAGAACAACGAAGAGATTCCTTACCCTCCTCAACATGGAGGTCCCACATGCGCAACGTCATGGATCGACATCGAGGAGGTGACCGCTCCTGGTGGTGGGGTGGCGCCGGTCGCAGAGGGGGTCTGTGCTGCTCCTCTGACGGAGGACATCACTGAGCAACCCACTGCCACCACGAACACTTTGCTCCGCCAGCTCATTGCAATTATGGAAGCGAAGAGACATGATGATGGGAGTCTCACTACTGAGGACACTGTCATGTCTGAGCAGCGCCACACCCCGCCGCTTCCCACCCCGTCTCCCTTCCCCGGCAACAACAACAACATGATGATGCGTTGCGTAGAAGACGCGGCGACGTCACCCTCACGTCCATTCCTTCTACGACCGCATTCTTCCATATCGTTTGCATTCGATGATGATCCATCACATCAGCAGAGAGGCGACGACAGTAGTTATTTAGACAATCACCACAGCCAAGCTCACCAACAACAACAGCAGTTATTACTCTGGAAACGCAAGTACGAGCGCATCAAGGCGCTGCAGCGCCGCGCAGAAGACGCATTTAAAGATAGTCTTCTAAACCTGACAGAAGAAAACGATTCGCTACGACGGGAGTTGGAGGCTTCATGCCGCCCTCGACGCGTCAGGTAGCGCATGAGGAGCACAACGTGGTCTGTGTGTGTGTGTGTGTGTGTGTGTGTGTGCGTGTGTACATTTGCCAATCATTCTTTCGTTCACCTACGAGTCATAAAAGTTGCCCCCCTTGTGCCAACTTCTCTATTTGCTCTTCTCTTTCTTGTTGCAAAGTTCCTACGACATCTACGGACATTATGGCATTGTCACAATTGTCCCCCTCGCCGTTCTGGTACGCCGTCGCAGCCGCTGGTAGTGCCGTGGTGGTGGCGCTCCTCGTGAACAAATTTTTGTGGAAACGTGGCCTCGCGGGAGTTGCCAAGTCCCTTGGCAGTTTAGACCCTATTGAGCACCCCACGCAAGCAATTTCCCTTGCCAATGCGTCCATAGAAGCAGGTGTCATCAAGAGTGTGACCGATCTGACACTGTGGTTTCGTAAGGGCACTGCAAAATCAGTAAACTCCAAAGCTATCACATTACCTGCTCCTGTTGCGGACGCTCTTGTCCCGGAGCTTCTCGCCACCCTCTCCGCAACACAGCGTGATGTTTGGAACCGAGCTCTGGTGCATCACAGGTGGATCAAGGCCCTCGACGCCAGGCGCCGCACAGCGTTTAACGAATCAGCTCCCCAAGACGTAGAGTTGCTCAAGCAGCTATGGACCAAAGCGTCGCTTGCAGGGCCATTTTCACGGAAGAGTGAAGCATGGAATCTTCTTGGATTTCAGGGGCTCGACCCCACGACTGACTTCCGCGGGGGCGGCATTCTTGCCCTCGACCATTTCCTCAGCTTCGCAACTCACCACACAGCAGCGCTCAAATCTATGATGACCTTCAACGAGGGACAACTTGCTGATGGAGAGCCAAACTGGTATTTGACTGCAGTGGTCAGTATTCAATTGACTGTGCAGCTGATTAGCGAGAAAGACCACACCCTAAAAGCACCGCAGCTACGAATCTTATTTGGTGAAGACACCACCACGACTTCGTCAACCTCTGCGACACCCAAAGTCAAAGCCGACGACGCCTTAGAGGAGCAAGGAGAACTTGATGGGATGCGACGGTTGCATCACGCCCTGCTGCTACATTTCCAAAAGAACTGGGAAAGAGATCTGCCCCATGTGATGGAGTACAACACTTACATGCCGAAGGTGTTTTCCAGTTTCTTTGTGGATGTATGATTTATCGGCCGGTGGTAGCACAAAAGTGACTACCTTGCATCGCACATGTTTTTTATTGCAGCGCTTTACTTCACGGTTTTTTTTGCTTCGTCATTTTCGGCTTTGAGCTTGAAGTGATCTCGACAACAGTAAAGCGCCGACATCTTTAATTTATCATCACAATTTTGTTTTTGCTCACGGCACGCACTGCATAGTGACACAG
>CYKH01001593.1:0-78075 GCA_001460835.1 Bodo saltans
CATTCGCAACCTTGCGGAACATATCTGCTCTCTCGCGAACGCGAGATGAGCCTGCCAACTGTGCTAATCTTCGTCTTAACAACTTCTCGTGGCTCACGGCACGCTCGATCAGATTTACTTTTCTTCAAATTAAGCGGTGTTCAGCTGATGAGTTGCGCAATGAGTGGCAAGCATCAACCTACCCGATGGTGCCCAGGCACGAGATTGTAGGCCACGTTGCTGAGGTTGGCGCTGATGTGATGACGAAGCTCAAGGTGGGTGACGGCAAGTGAGGAGATGTTCTGCGAAGGTGCGCCACGTATGTCTACAGCTCACCTGAGCGCGACGGGTCTGGAGCGACGCAGGTGGCTACTCAGACCACATTGTCGTGCGCCAGGAGTTCGTTGTACGCATGCCCACCAACCTTCCACTTGCATCTATTGCCCCGCTGCTCTGCCGGTATCGCCACCAACTGCAGGCGACATAATTGGCGTTGTTGGTCATGGTGGCCTCGGCGTGATGGTGGTGAAGTTTGCGAAGGTGTTCGGTGCGCATGTGACGGTGTATCGGTGTTGGCCGACAGTCGCTCGCTGGAAGCCCATCGGTGGCATGCAAGAGATGTGGCGCAACAACATCGTGAGATCGAACTGATCCCGATTCAGGACATCGAGAAGGAACGATCTGCATGGCCGCTTCGTCATCGACATTGCCCTCAGCCACTGACGTCACATTCGCAACCTTGCGGAAC
Source organism: Bodo saltans (assembly GCA_001460835.1). Classification (NCBI taxonomy): domain Eukaryota; phylum Euglenozoa; class Kinetoplastea; order Eubodonida; family Bodonidae; genus Bodo; species Bodo saltans. Next base: position 728 of record CYKH01001593.1, read on the forward strand.
ATATCTGCTCTCTCGCGAACGCGAGATGAGCCTGCCAACTGTGCTAATCTTCGTCTTAACAACTTTTCGTGCCTTTTGTTTTTCTTTGGTCGAGTGTTGTCTGGTTGTTGTTGCATAGAAAGTTATCGAACATGGTTTGTGACAGCTTTTCCCCAAATCCTTTTAAGAAGGATTTCTGCAAGAATTGCCAGAAGTCACTTGCGGACCACCCGTCACATCACGCTCCCCCATTGGCGTCATCTCAGCCCCCTTGCAGTGATTTCCAGCCCAATCTGTTCAAGCCCGACTTTTGCAAGAACTGTCAACAAGGAAAGAAACTTCACGCCGCTCAAAGTCAGACTCAAAGTGCAAAGGCAACAGTGAATGTTCCACCGCCTGTGGAAAAGAAGGCCAATGAACCTCCTCCCAACCCCGTACCAAAGCCTGCGCAGGTCGTGGTCCCGATAGCACACATTGATTCAGTGGCGAAGCCAGCTGGAAATGGTGCGACTGTCACTCAAGCGCATTTCGACCCCGGCTGCTCTCTGTTTGAACCCAACCCTTTCAAGCCAACATTGTGTAAGAACTGCCGTCGCAGTTTTGAAAGCCACCAGCCCCCTAAGATTGATAAGCCGCAAACTGTCGTTGTCGAAACGTGTGGTGAGGGACCATGTGGGAATTTTGAGCCCAATCCATTCAAACCAGATTTATGCAAGACTTGTCGCCTCAACAAGAACTCCCATCAATCACAACAAGTGCAACCAGTTCAAACTGTGCCATCCACGAAGCCAGCAATATCAGCACCCGCTCCCGCTTCACCCGCTCCCGCTGCGAAGAAGGCACCGGCGAAGGAGGAGAGCAGCGACGATGACGACACCCCGGCGAAGCCTGCGGCTAAACAAGGAAAGCCCGCAGCTAAGAGGAGCGGCGCATTTGAAATGAGCGATGATGACGATGTGGCTTCTACGCGAAGGAATCCAGTGCCAAAAGTTGGTCCGCGACCAAAAGTGAACAAAGCTGTTTTTGGCAGCGATAGTTCTGGCGATGAGGCAACAAATGATCCACTAGGGAAGGAAAAAGTTGCATTCGATCCTTCTGCAGCTGCAGATCATCATTCCAAATATCGCATGAAGAAGTAATGTGAATTGCATCAGACTTGTGTTTTTTCTCTCAAGGCTTGTGATATGACTCTTGTGTGCTGGAAACTCTCCTTTCCTTGCTTTTGCTTTTGGCGGTGAGGATTGCCATGAACTCTATGTACGCTGCCGAGCAAATTAACATCCCGCCGGAGCTCGGAACTATTCTGAAGCAATACACCAAGGCAGTGATGCGGGATCGCCCCCAAGAGCTGTACAAGTTCAGTGCAAACTTTTTTGCTAACCTTTGTGGTCAGACTGCACCCTTCGATGAGCAAGGGCAGCTCCTTTCGCAACAACAAAACCGAGGTGCAACGACGGGGAGCAATGGAGATATGGTCACTGACGTGATCCCCGACGCCGGGAACTTCGAGTCCGTTAACACTGGAGATGATGTCACACAGGAACGTATCAGTCAGATCTTTAAGAAGTACGACACGAATCAAAATGGGCGACTGGAGCGTGATGAAGTTCCTGCGCTCATTGAAGACTTACGGCGAGCTCTTGGTCTTTCTGACGATGAAGGTTTCAGCTCCGAAGAGCTTCTCTCGATGCTTGACAGTGACGAGGATGGGACAATCGATTTATTAGAATTCCGTCAACTCTTTTTCCAGTCGGACGAAAGCGGACTGTGATCAAGACAACGTAGATTATGTATGTACTTTCTTCGCGAGATGCTCTCAACAAGTAGTAGCAAGAGCTTCTTTGTTCTGTCATGTGCGATGTAAATTTTCCCTCTTGTCTTTGTCTTTGGAAGGCGTAGTGTGCTGTGAACGTGCAATGAACAGTGAGCCTAGTACAGCGCGTGGACGTCGCATGGGACCAAGTGTTGGGGCATCTCAGGAAAGCGTGATTCGAGTGCAGAAGAAGCACATCGACCCTCCTGCGCCTCATGATCCAGTCAGTCGTCGGCGAACGTCGTCGGCACCGCCTGCTTCACCTTCACATCAAAGCTGTCGGCGACATACGCTTGGCACAGCCCCAACCTCGGATCGAGTGTTCCCCAGCAACGCACCAGCTGCTGCTACCTCCACAGTGCCACATATTGCACCATCGATCCTTTCATGGGAAGGCTCGCAACCGGTGACTCCGCAACGGCGATATCTTCGAAGCCCATCAAGCCCATCCAGCTGCGAAAGTAGTGCTCGCGATCGAGAGTTTTCATTGAAGTCTTTGACAGGAGAGCGCCGTCACATGAACCCGCCTGGACAGGTGTCAGGGGGACTTTTCACAAGCATTTTCCCGTGTGAGAAGCCAGCGAGTGTCGAGCGCACTCGACCAATCCTACGCCAAAAGTACAACTGTGTCTCGCGTGGGGAAGGCCCCCAGCCTAAGCCATGCCGTTTGCTGAGGAAGTGCTCAGCTCACTCACAAGGTCGTGGATTTACATTTATTGATTCTGCAGTTGTACCGTTTCCTCGCCCCAACCCCTAGGCGAGCAGTTCACCATCGAGCGATTTTGATCCCCCCGTTGTTGTTTCCTCCCCAGTTAGATTTGATTTCTGTATGTTTAGCCGTCAAGGGCAAAATGGCCGTGAGTGTGTTAGGTTACCTAACTCTTCTTCACCGTTGATTCATTTCGTGACTCTTCATTTTTCATTACGTGGTTTAAGTTGCATGCCAGACGACATGAGCCCTCCCCAGTCCCATCAAAAAGTGTTTTCTTGGGAGCATTGCTTCAATTTGCAGTGTGGTCCGTCGGGATGATGCTAGGAAACAAATTGGCTGTCACCGCGTTGCCGTTACCTTGCACGTTGGTCATTATCCAAGCCCTCGGAACTATCGCGCTCCTTGGATTCTTCCGCTCCAACCTCGAAGGTATCCGTATCGACATTGCTAAACAATGGCTTCCCATTGCTGTACTTTTCACGCTGATGCTCTTCACAAGTTTACAAAGCTTTGTGTACGTCAATGTGTCAACCGTGCTGATTTTCCGTAACGTTGGTGCTATTTTCACCACAATTGTCGAGTACTTTGTCCGTGGTGAGAAGGTCACCGCCGAAATCGTTGCCTCAGAAATCATGATCGTGTTGGGTGCCGTCATGTACGGATGGGGTACGGCGAATTTCTCCTGGACGGGTTTCTGGTGGATTATGGCAAACGTTGCTGCACAAGTGGCGTACGGTGTGCTAGTGAAGCACCACATGGATAAGAAACCACATTTTAAGGAGATGTCAAAGTTCACCATGTCTCTTTACAATAACACCCTTGCCATTCCTATGCTGGCCATTGTTCTTGTTGTGCAAGGGGAACAACATCACGTGCAGTCCACACTGGTGCAGGTGTCGCCACTTGGGTGGTTCTGGATCGTGCTGACGTGTGGGCTGGGTTTCATGATCTCAACAAGCGGTTTTGGTCTCCAGAAACTTGTGTCAGCTACAACGTTCTTGGTTGTGAACAATATTACAAAGTTCTTGAACATTTTGCTAGGTATTGTATTCTTGCAGGATAAGATCTCTGCAGGGAAGGACGGCCTAGGCTGCCTTGTTGCAATTCTTGCAGGGGTTTGGTACTCGAGCGCCCAGACGCGCATCGCACAACAAGGGAAAAATAACAAGTGATTTGCCTCGTGTACGAATTTCATGTGCCGTTAATAATGCACTCACTCGTCGTTCAATGACCAAACCTTCATAGTCCTTCTCATTTTGTTTTCATTGACAGAGTTTGAATGAACACAGATGTGTCAAAATTGCGCGCAGCTTGCGAAGCACTGCACTTGCTGCAAGTGAAGTTGCAGCAAGCGGAGAAGAGCCTCGTTTCAGAGGTGGAGCTCCAGGAGCGCGGCCGTGAGGCGCTGAACGAGCTTACCCGATCTGTTCACCACTTTTCTGACCACCGGAAAGAAACATCGATGCTTAAGAGGGTTCTTGAAGAAGAGGCGTCGGCGCTCGCTGTTCTTGAAAAGTCACTTGCTGCTCAGATTCGCTTCGGAGAGAGCAACGTGATTGCGCTGCATGGCGTTCACCAGAGAATCGCCGAAGAGTTGTCTTCGCGGGCAAAGATTGCTGCGGACATCCGTCGCCTTGAAGGTTTATCGAGTAGAGCAAATAAAGAGCTCCGCGAAATGAAGGCGAGGGCAGCTGATCAAGCAAGTCACGAGCGAGCAGCGCTGGAGCACCTTGTGAGCAGAGAGTCTGCATTGCAACGTGTGCGCGAGGAGATTCAATTCTGTCAGAGAGCCCGCGCATGTGAAGTGGACAACTTCAATAGAATGAAAGGCTGGGCTGCGAAGTCTCATTCAGAAGAACTTCGCTTATTTGCGATCGTGCAAACGCGCCACCGCTCAACGATTCTTGATGGAACAGAAGATATTGTGATGCAACCTCCTCTGCTCGAGCCGTCGTTGACGACGTTGAAAAAAGAATCAGCTTCGCTTTTAGAAGAAGTTGTCGTCTCGGCACGATTGCTCGAAGACAAGTATCATGTTCGATAGAGCAAGTCCACTCGGACTGGAAGAAAAGAGAAAACCTAACATTGACCCACGTGATGATTGGTTACTACACATTCTCATTCACTTCTGATTTGTTGAGAAAAAAGCGATGGGTGGCAACAGCAGCAAGGAACCTGCGGCGCAGGTTATGAAGTCCGCAGAAGTCCCAGATTACGTTCCTCAAGAATCGACAGACATTAAGGATCTCATTCAATCTGGACGGTATAAGGTTGCGAAGCCGGAGACCATCGACATGCTGAAACAAATTTCCGGCCCACAGCAGTCAAACATAATGTACCCAGACTCTGAAGTGCGCGACATGAAGCAGTACATCATCGAGCAGGAAGGTCTTGACATTGGTGTTCAACGTCGCCAAGTGTTGGCCCAACAATGGCGTTTTTTCTTATCTTGTGAGCCTATTCAGCGAGGTCTGGATGCGGGCATTATCTTTGGATGCGTTGCGGCTGCGCTCGTTGCATGGCGGCGCCCTAAGCAACGATTACCTCACGTCATCGGGCTGACGTGGCTTGGAGGTTTCTGCACTGGTGTTGTAAGCGTGCCGATGATGGTAGTGTTTGCCGACTCGTACAACACGAAAAGAATCAAGAAGATGGAGACAGAAATATTTTCTCGTCAGCGCGAAGACTTTTACCGCAAGTAAGTCTCATCACACCTTTTTTTCCCATCACTGACCACTGAACACTTCGATGTCAAAACATAACGTCAATTTTCGTGTATTTTCTTGCCAAGGGAGACCATGAAGTCCGAGGACAGCGGTGCTCACGAGTCGATCTTTGAGCGCCATTACCACGCTATTCGAGAGGGATGGCATCGCACCCCATTTCTGCACCGCATTTTCTCGTTTACGCTTGTGTTCTTCGCACTGCTGTTTGTTTGCTTCGTCGTTCTTTTGGTCGATGATTCTCAGCAATACCAAGACGATGCAGACATGAAATACTATCCCGGGTTGTTGCGACTTCTTGGGAACGTTGCACAGGCTACATCGGCTGAGGGTGAGATCTCCGCCCAGTTTGTCACCAATCAAACTGACGCGAATTGGGATGCGCTGGCGGCTGCTCGTAGCACTGTTGACACCATCCAATCTCAAATTGCTGACTACTTTAAGCAATACCAAGGGGTGACCCTCAACCAAGACTACAACATTCTTCAAGGAACTCGCCTTTCGGAGGTAGGCATCGGGAGTGTTTACATTGCGCGAACTCAAATCACGCAAGGGCAGGTTATTGTGCCAGCCCAACAGGCTCGCAAGTTGTATTACGATATCAACGCTCGTATTCTTCAGCAAATGGCGAAAACTGCAGCGACGTTGACGAAGGCAACTCCGACGACAGCTGTTTTGAAGAGTGTAGCGCTTGCGAGCATCGGGTGGCAAGTGAGCCAAGCACTGGCTGGAGCTGCAGTTTTCAAAGCGCAGCCAGCAAACATCTCGTACTTACGCGAGTCGCTCAAGCAGTTTGGAGCAAGCTCGTATCGTACTGCAAGTCTGGGCAAATTTGCGCTGCTACCGATTCAGCGTGAGAATGACAGAGAATATTTGCTTCCGACCCTTGCGGGACGACAGCTTGGTGAGCAACAACAGAATTTACTAAGAGCACTTACCGCCACCACCACTTACGTTGCGACGACGCCACTGTCAGTGAACGTGTCTTTCGCTTCGGCTCGCGCTGTACTGGCGGCGATCCAAGGGAGTACCATCTCTGCTGTCAACGACATTTCAGTGACTCGCTATGCACGTTCGTTGGTCATGGCGCTGGTGGCTATTGTCGTTTTTGTCGTGGCGTTTACACAGTGGATCATTGTTGAGTCCCTCAACGCGGAGGAGAATGCAATCAGGATTCGCAATGCTCACGTCATGCACGACGTGTTGGTGCGTGTTGGCGAACTTGTCGACCACATGGCGTCGTTTGCCCTTGATCCACTGCCGCCACCGCGCAGCATGATGGGTACGAGAGTGGGAATGCTGGAGCTGCGACTACAGCATTGCGTCGCTTCCCTCAAAGCCCTTGCACCTACCCTCCCCCCTCTACTTTTTCCAAACCGGCTTTCTGCATTGGCTGCTGATTACAGTGAAGTCAAGGATCCCGCAACGATGCAATTCACCAAGAAGCCGCGGGAGAGTTTGCTCAAAGAGCCCCTTCAGCAAGTGCGGTCAGAGGACATTGCCAACAACAAACACGCCTCCAGGATGAGAGAGCTCACGCAGCTGCAAGTGGAGGATGTACGTGCTGCATTTCTCTTTGTGGACCTGTCCTTCTACCACGAGATGTCCACCGTGGAGAAAATGCAGTTCAGCAACGAAACCTTTCACGAAGTTGCCTCACTCATTGAGGAGTGCGTCTATCAGTTTAAGGGCGTGCTCCATGCCTTTGCTCTTGATCGTGCCATTGGAGTGTGGAACGTGGCAACTCCGTCATCAAACTACTGTGAGCAAGCAGCAACATGTGCACTGGTCCTGTCGAACCGTTTGACTACTCTGCGCCGCCATAATCGACACCTGCGGGAACACTTCCAAGTCCGCATTGGTGTTGTATCTGGCCCGGTTCGCCGCGGTATTTTTGGCGATAAGGGCGCCAAGTACCTTCAGCTGTTCGGTGATGCATTGGAAAAGGGTATCAAGGTTGCTCGAGCAAACTCTTTCCATCTGACCACTGTTGCCTGCGACGAAACCGTGCGACGTGCAGTCGACAAAATTTTCTTGCCGAAGCCGATTGAGCTTCTCGATGACGGCTCACGCATTTACGAAGTGATCCACGAAGGTTCTCGCAAGGAAGCGGACCTTGAGACGCAGCTACTCGTGTACAGCAAAGCGTTCGAGCTGTATGAAAAGAAGTACTACCGCGAAGCGCTCCGAGCTTTCCGTGGGTACACGAAGTTGTACGGTTACGACAGCTCGGTGGAACGGATTCAAGCGTTGATAACAGGAATGTAGAGATCACACGACGACAGTATACAAACAGCTAGTTCGTCGAAATGTACGACACTGCGTATTCGTGATGACAGATGAAACTTTTGACTCTTTGCGTATCGCCTGCAGTATCTATTTTATTTTGTTGCGATGCTTAGAATTTGCTCAAATGCCCCCAAAGGCAGCCAAAGATGGCAAAGACAAGAAGCCAAAAATAAATTTGGCGATGGAGATGCATGTAGATTTAGATTTGAAGCGTCTCTATGACAGCAGCCAACGAGTGAAGGCGAATATGGATCCAACCAACGCGTTCTTAAAGAAAATTAAGAACGAGCTGCAGTTGATCAAAGACGGTGAGCAGATGGAGCTGCCATCCATCCCATTGTTTCTCACAGAGCCCATGCCAGAGTATGCAACATCCAAGGCACTTTTTGGTATTTTAGAGGCGTATCCGTGGCTGCGGCAGATTCAGCTCTATCACTGTAAAATTGGCGATGATGGAGCAATGGTGATTGCAGACTTCTTGAAGGTGTACAAACCTAGTGCCGACCGAAACCCATTCGGCATTGAAATTTTAGAGCTGCCAGAATGCGAGATTGGTCCTGCTGGTGCACAATGCTTGGGAAAAGCCCTCACTCAAAATGAAACGGTTAAGATCCTCAATCTTGACTTCAACAAGCTTGGCGACGAGGGTGCGGCGAACCTCGGCGATGGCCTTAAGTGGAACAGCACTTTGGAGAAGGTGACGCTGAAGTACAACGAAATAGGTCCGATCGGCGGCGAGTGCGTCGCGAAGTTTATCATCCGCAGCTCCAGCGTGAAGGAGTTGTCGCTCAAAGGCAACCCACTTGGTCCCCAGGGTGTCACACACATCGCCAAAGCCCTGGCAAAGAACGCGTACCTTACCAAGTTGGACCTTGCAGATACCGGGTTTGGGATCGACCTGGAGGCCATCGAAGCCCTTCGAGACGGTCTCGACAGCAACGATAGCCTCGAGGGGGTCGATATCAACTTGAATTCTCTTGTTCCTGCCGGCCTTCAGTTGCTCATCGACATGCTGAAAACAAAGCCAAAACTGTGCGAGTTTCAGATCTACGAACGTATCAGCGAGACTATTTTCAAGGATGCGATGGACACAATTCAAAACAACATCAAGCTCATGAAGAAGAAGAAGAAGAAGGGTGGCGGTGGCGGCAAGAAGAAGAAGGACAAGTAGTAGATTCGGTTTTGTAGATATGTTGTACATTATCATACCCCAATGAGCACACCTTTCCTTACGTTTGCGTTCTGCTGCTAAGTTCCCTTGGGCCTTTTTTCAAAGTAGTAGATCGAAGCGTCCACATGTCTCTTATTATCCGACTCACCGATGCGCCACAGCCAGCTGACGCCCCCGCCTATGGCACAAAAGCCCCAGTAGAGAAAGGCTACCGCGTCACTGTAGATGGTCAACGCGCATTCTTTCACGACACCAGCAAAGAAGCTCCGACACACCTCAGAGAGCAACCTCGCCTCACAGAGAAACATCGAGGGGATGTCTACATCACGCCTTGCGCAGGAGTATTAGAAGCGTTTAAAGGGGCGTCGACAGAGGCAGAAGAACAAAATGATGTCGTCATGCGAAGTTTCTTAGGTTCAATTCAAGAGCGAGTTGCAGAACGCCAAAATATTTCTGTTGTTGTGCGCAGCACGCAAACAGCCGCTGCGATGGGTTCTGGCGATTTCTTCGACAGCATTGCACAGGCAGTAACGACGGCTGTTAGCAGCAGTGCGGATCGTGCGCTTCAAATTGTCGCGGATGAGCAAGCCAAAGAACGTCAAATGCAACGGCTGCTACAGTCCGACGAAGGTGAATCTGCAACGCAGCAGTCCGTAGCCCCAAAGCCACCAACGATGACACGACCCGCAACTCATTCATCTGCAAAGAAGTCAGCCTTAGGAATGTCACCCTCTGCTGAACTTCGCTTGAGAACTATGTCAGGGCAACGCAGTCGCACAGCAAATGTTGTCCTATCTCCCCGGTCGTCGTCTGCTCGCCAGCGCTTCACTCTTCTCGCTGCGTCTTCAGAGAGTGAGCTGTTTCCTCCACCAAGCCATTGCGTAGCGGGTCTTGTTCCTCAGTCGTTCATAGCACGGCCACCAGATGCCGCAGCCCCAAGCATCATTGCACGGCGCCACACAGTTGATGTCTCTGGGAAAGACGGCAAAGTTGCACAGCGGCGACAGCACCAATTGGCGAAGCGACGCGCAACGATGGCGATCCTCGAACAACTCAGCCAAGAGGACGCACAGCCCGTTGACCCCATCAAAGGTAATGGCTGGGGAGCCGAGGTTCGTTACTTGGCCTTCAACGGGAACAGTAGTGTGCTGGCGCTCCCTTCGATTCCCAAGTTTGAAGAGTTCATCAAGTCGTTCCAAATCGACTTCTGGCTTAAGACAGATTGCCGCATGTCTGACGGCCGCCGTAACATCTTTCACGTGATGGAGGGCCAACGCGCTGAAGTGGGGATGAACTTCCAAATTGGCTTGAACTTTCAGACCGATTTTGACGAACACATTCGCATTTACATTCGAGACGCCGGTAACCGCGTGATGGAAGTCCTCGCACCTCTTCCCAGTGGGTTCACCACCGGCCACGACTTCCACCACGTGATGATCCGCATCCGCAACATTGAGACCGGCAAGGTGGAGGTGAGCATCGATGGAGAGCCCAATGATCGACTGAGGTACGTACAGCAAGAGCACCCCTCTGCCTTCAATCCGTGGCCCCATAGCCGTGTGTACATTGGATCATATGTCGACGACTCCAACCACGTCCAACAGTGCATTCGTGGTGGAATTTGCGAGCTTCGCCTTTGGAAAGGTAACGAAGCTAAGCCGTTCCAACGCTGGTCGCTGCTAGGTGATCGCACCGTCATCGCCAAGACGCTAGAATCCGCCTCCGAGATTCGTGAATCTATCCACCACCCCCCGGAGGTGTGCCCCTTCTTTGATGGCTCGTTGGTCCTTAACATGGGCACCATGGGCCTGATGGGAGAGATGTTGGGGTGCTGTGGCTTTGAGGTCCGATTCAAGACGTCGGTCGTTGGTCGAAGCATGTCCCTTCTCGGTGTCACCGATTCCCAGCACAAGATGAGTGAGGTGGGCATCGTCCTCAACGCCGAGCCCGTGCTGAGCAAGGAACGCTTCAGGTACCACGAGCACCATATCACTTGCTTCGTGGTGGACTCCAACGGAAGTTGCCTATCACTCCTAGTGCGTGGAACAGACCGTCAGCACGTCATGGACGGCCAATGGCATACACTACAATGGAAAGTGATTGATAGTGAGCTCAACAAGGTGGAGGTGCGGATCGACGGCATCGCGCAGGATATCTTACTGGTGTATCGAGAGGGCCCAACTGATTTCTGCACGTTGAACGACTACATGTGCGTGGGCGGTCACAATGTGCGCAATTGGAAGAACAGGAATCCTTTTTACGGCTGCATCAAGAGCGTTGCCGTCACTATTCGCGGTGAGCCGTTTGCCACACTCCCAATGAACGAAGGACCGGGTGCTGCCATCTGCCAAGATCACTCAGGCCACCACAACCACGGACTTCTAGTCCACGCTGATGGTGGTGATGCTAAGCGCAATGAAGTCAACTGGGTTCCCTGCTTTGACACTGTCGACGACGAAAAGGAGAAGGACGCGACACAAGTGGCAGCCTCAACTGTTGTGATTCACAAGAGCAACGTCGTCTCCATCGCTGCGGTGCGATTCGGTGCGTTGTTTGATCAGAACGGCGCCATCCAAGAGTCCATTGTAGACTTGTTCACTCATCGCAACTTAGAACTGAACATCACCGACCTCCACATCTCAGGGCCTCAGAAACGCGGCTGGGAGAGCTGGAGAGTGCTCCCACAGGAGGCCTGGCATGTGGTGGAGAGCAGCGGCATGCTGAAGGAAATGATTCCTCAAGCACTGCGCCTTAATGACAAGAGTGGTCACATGTTGCTAGTCCTTCGCATCGGAGATTGTCACATTAGTCTGATCGACATCAACGGCCCAATCGTTCCATCCCACGCGTCTTTTGACTGCAACATGCTCAAGTGGAAGTACGCCATCGCAATGAACGGCACCAAGGGGAAGCGTGAGCAGATGCTTAACCAGATGGTTGTAGGCTTAGAGAGAATGCTCGTGGAAGTATCCGCGCATCCCACCATTACAGCTCGCTTAGATCCACGGAACCAGAAAGAAAGTCCAGTGGCGGCGAATGATCTCGTGAAAACACTGGCGGCTCGTGGTATTCCCTCAAGCTTGGCCTTGACGGTTCATGGCCTGCTGCTCAACTCTGAACACGCATCACACCTTAGCATCGTCTACAACGTGCCCAAGGTGTGCAGCGAAGAGGAGGCAGCATCCATTGCTGTTGTGTCCAGGGCAATCCACAACTCCGCTCTCAGTCGTGCGGCCAAGTTGATTCAGCGTAATTGGAGGGGCCACACTGCACGGGAACGTGTTCAAGGCCTTGAGCAGCAACGAAAACTTCGAAAGCAGCAAGTTGAAGAGATTTTATCTCTGCGCCGAGCAAATCCGCTTGTCCAGCCAAAGAAGAATTTGCGTGCCATTCTTATCACCGCACATGAGTTTATCACGGAAGCACTCCCGGCAATCCACTCATTCAACGTCAGCGAGCTTTCAGACGCACTGAAGGGGCAGGGGTACAACGTGGAGCACATCAAGAACCCAAGCCGCACAGCGGTCAACAAAGCCATTAGTAGCATTGAGCCCGACAGCAGCACGTTTGTCTACATCAGTGGTTATGGTGGCGCTGTGCGTGTGCGCCAGGCACCGATGTTCTCCCAGTATCGCCTATCGACGACCTTACAAGAGGGTCACCAGCGAGCTGCCCTTGAGTTGGAGGCCACCTTGGAGTTTAAGAAGACAGCGATGCTGTTCTTTGGGGACTACCAAGAAGCCCTCCGCCAAGAAGCCGCGAAGGCGTCCAAGAAGCAGGGGAAGAAAGCAGCGCCCGCGAAAAACGCAGCCGCCCAAGCCCAGCAGTCTCGTCACGTGGAGGAAAACTTCCGAGTTGCTCGCGAAGAGTTGCTGAAAGATGAGACCGAGAACAGGACACTCAAACTTCAGAAAGAGTACGAGCATGAAGTGGCTCTTATCCAAAAAGAAATTCGACAAGTGATCAACGCCGCTCAAGATTTCGAAGACAACTTCTGTGCCAAGGCAGATGCTGCACCATCGAACTTCTTCTTACCGTCGGAATGCCGCACGGTGGAGCCGTTAGGCCAAGAGGTCTTTCACGTGGAGGACATGGTCTTCCGTGCCCTTCAACGCCAGCTCCCACCAATGGGCTTCCAAGCCATTGTGGCCGTGGACTTGGTGCCTCTCACGCCTGGTGCGTGTGGTGTCGGCTTGCTAGCAAGCAGCACCGGCCACACATTCCGCTTCCCGTACGAGCCGGAGCAGCGGCACTTGCTCTCGTGGCACCTTCGGAAAGCCATGCAAGGATACATGCCTAAGGTAGCAGTGAAGAGTAAGGAGGCCATTCTTCAAGGAGCAGTGGAAACACCAGATACTCAACGTGATTGGCGCTCCTTGGCGTCGTACATGGCCCACAAGATGGTGGACAGCTGCCGCTCCAAGAATGGAAAAGAGATCTTGAGTGAAGTCTCTCGCGAGACCAGCTACACGGCAGATCTTGTTCCAGTTCGCAACGTCATCACCACCGAAGGCAAAGAGCGCATTCGTCGAGAGCTTGAGACAAGACGGTCGCAGGCCACCGCAGTGTTCGCCGTCGACAGCCTCAAAGTCACTTCTGACATGGCCAACGAATTCAAAGCATTTATCCAGAATGTGACCATCAATGAGACCGCGCCGCTTAACACTGTGCTTCTCACATTCTTGCGATACAACCAAGGCATTGACGGCATCAAGATGGATGCTCTTGCAGTAGAAATTGACCGCTGTGCCCCAGCAAACAACCAGGAAGTCACGTACCAGTTGACATTAAGTGCTCAGGGCGTTGCGATTGCGTTCCAGTCTCCCAACGGAGACAAACAAAAGATTCAGCAATGGATCAACAGTGTTGCTGCCCGCTCTATCTCCTGGAAAATCCCCGCTGCTCCCTTCTCCACGCCCCGTGAGTTGGAGGTAGAACGTATTGAGATTCTGTTCGCTGTCAAGGTGGCTGGGAACCAAAGGAAAATGAAGCATTTCTTGAAGCAACGTATGATGACCCCCCTACCCTTTTCAACAATTCGATTCGTATCCATTACTATGGATTAGAGTGCGTCAATGTTTGTAATGTACGGATACGTTAGACTACCAGTGTACCACTGAGCAAACTCGAACCACACACAATGTTTTCAAGCTTCAAAAATGAAATGATTCTTCTGCAAATGATGATCGATTTTACTTTTCGTAAAGAACACAGGCCTCGCATGGCAACGATTCAACACAAACTTCACGCCATTGAGACTGAGATTGCTCGCAAGAGTGGCGAAGTTCATGTCGTCGTGTCAACCCTCCGTGAAGCGAAGCAAACCACCGCTGACTTGAACAGTGCCATCGATGAATGTCAGCGTCGGCTTGCTGCATTACGGTCCTCCCAGCCACCCCAAGAGAGCGATGCGGCTGACGTTGAGCGGGATCTTCTCTCGAAGGCAGTAGTCCGCACTCAGCAGCGTCGCCAAAGTGTTCAGCGACAACTAGAGGAGCACTTGCAACGCGATGATGAGTTGAGAAAGGCAATGGATCGCGCTAAAGCTGAACTGACAGCATCAGCAAAGAAAACCATGGAACTCCGAAGGGTTCAAAGAAAGTTAGAGCGAGAGGTGCAAGAGATCAACGAGTCAAAAAAAGCCGTTGTGTCGACCTTCGAAACATCATCAAAGCGTACTAAAATACTTGCGGCAAAGTCTGCGACACTCAGTGCGCTTGCGCACGATGAAATGAAGGTGCGTGACGCCACCAAAGCTGAATGTGTAAACCTAACACAGAAGCAAGATGCGCTGTCTAAGCTGCTGACCGATACAAGGGAGCGGTGCGCGGAGCTTTTCGCTTTGATAGAGTTGTCGAGTGCTCAGGTGAACGATGTGCCAGCTGCTGCTGCTATCATTGATGAGGACACCACCACCTTAACGAAGGGTGAGGATGGAAGTGAGGCGCAAACACAATCCCTCCTCATTGCAGAGTATCGGGCCACCATAGAACGCCTTTTGACTCAAGCAACAGCTTGATGCGTGTAGAGTGCGAACGCAGTGTTCAGTGACATTCTCAGGTTTGCTTGATGGATAGGTTTCACTTCCCTTCAGTCTTGTTGATAAAGAAAGAGTCATGTAGAGCATGAAACCTAGACGCTTAGTATTTGTGGTCGCCATGTGCGTTGGCTTAACGCTGCTGCTCACCTCCGTACGTATTCCTGCCGCTGACGTCAACGAGGTGACGGGGTCTCCTCCTACTGCAGAGACTTCGCGACCACCGTCACTTTCTACCAACGCGCTTTCAGTCGCACCGCTACCAACAGGAAAAACCAGCACGGCAGAGTTGAAAAGCCTTGTGATTCGGGGGAAGGAGCGTGGTGCTTCTGGTGATCTCGTCACTGGCGACGGCTTTCGTTTGATGGCTGATTACGTCGTGGACGACACCACCGTTGACTTAGCAAAAGCTGTAACTGACGCAGCTGAATGCCGAGGGCACGCCTTCCAGCCGGTCGTTGTTTTTGTTCAAACCCATCTGTTGCTAAAGTTTACGGCGTTGTGGCTCTCATTGACTCACAAGTGTCATATTCGCCTCATCACACACAACAGTGATTACTCAAGCCCGTGGGAGCAGTCCAACACACGTTGGAAGGGAGGTGTGGCAACAACGTACGCGGATCAACGAAGAGACCTGCTTGGTAATGACGACGTCGACGTGTGGTTCGCCCAAAATGCAGTGGTCGTACACCCAAAACTTCATCCCATTCCCATCGGTATTGAGAATCGATACAACAAGTACGGTGCGCATTACGATATGTACGAGGCGTCATTGAAGTCATCATTGTCTGCCGTGAGGAAGCCGGGCAGTGTCTTTGTCAGTTTCAACATGAAGACGAACCCCAAAGAAAGAGGACAAGCGATGCAAGCAGCCAAACTCCTTGCTGAGGCATCACCTGACTTCGTCACATTTTACCAAGGTGCACCACCAAAGAAAGCGTCCCCGTCTGATTACCGCAGTGCCTTGACGAAGATGTTGTCGGAGATGTCAAAACATCAGTTTGTGTTAGCCCCTCATGGCCATGGTGTGGACACGCATCGAATGTGGGAGGCGTTGTACGCTGGGTGCATACCCATCGTGATGCGATCACCGATGGACGTGCTTTTAGAGACTCTTCCCGTCCTTATCGTTGATGATTATTCACTGGTTACCACGGCGTTGCTAGAACGTTCAGCTGAGCAGCTGAGCGGTCGCTGGGATGCCGCGCGCAAGACTGTTTTATCACGAAGGCACTGGATGAACGTCGTGCGCACCCCTTAGCGCGCTTTCATTGTACTACTTCGTATTCTTACTCACTTTGTGTGTGTACAAGTGACTTGAGCTTCTCGTTATGCAAAACGTTTTACTTATTTGCTTCTCAAAAAAGGTCAACATGAAGTTGGTTCGCCGTGCCCGCAAGTCGCTCGTAGAGCGGCGCATGAAGGTGTGCCTCAGCGAGCTTACGTCAAATTTGTCCAAGGTGGAAATGAAAGTGCATCGTCACTTGAAGCAAAAGCGCGAGGACCGCAGGACGTCCCGTGGCCAGGCACTGGAGCCCATCCCCCAGGACATCATCGACGGATGGATGAATGAAGAGCTCTACGAGATTGAGTGCCGACTCCACCGAGAAGCTGGCATCCCTCCCCCACCAAAGCTCCGAGGGATGAAGGGAGCAGCTAAGAAGAGCGTCGGCATGGTCCTCTTCTCAGACATTCTGCAAGCAGTAAGACATAAATTCGCTAAGGTAGGCCCCACCACTGAACGAGTAAGCAACTAACTGAGCAACATCTTCGTCGCTTCCATTTTTCACAAAGAAACATTGCAGCCTCGTTTGTGGTTATTGAGACATCCTTCCTTCTTTACTTTTTTTGAATTGTCGTCACTAAGAACTAAAGGGATGACCGGAAAGATCTTCAAGCGCGCCGAGGTTGCTGTTCACAACACTGAGCAGGACTTGTGGATGATCATCGAGGGAAAGGTGTACGATATTACTCCTTTTGTGGATGAGCACCCCGGCGGTGTGGACACGCTCCTTGGAGTTGCAGGTGAGGACGGCACATCCGACTTCAAGAGCGTAGGCCACAGCGACTCTGCCAAGCAGATGCTGGAGAAGTACTACGTTGGCGACGTGTGCCCAGAAGACGCCGCCTCCCCGACTAAATCTAAGGGTGGAGCCCAGGGCACCCAGAGCAGCAATCTTGCCATCGCTGTCGTCGTGGCACTGCTTGCCGCTATCGTGTTCCTTGTTGCCCGTCAGTAATTAGAATGACTGCTCCACCTCCAGACACAAGTTTTTTGTGGGAGTTAATGCTATGTGCTCCGTGTGCAGCTACTCAATGTTTGTGTTGTCACGAACGTTTGTGACCGGTCAATGTTTTTCACTTGCTTGCTGCTCAGCGAAGAGATAACAAGGGATTCCATGCTCTCATTGACTGTTACATTGTTGTTTATCGTACCTCTAGTGTTGGGCGACGTGGCCTGGCACAAGCCGCATCACCCTGACCGCCACGCTGGAAACGTCGGCACCATTCCTCCTTACAGTTTGAACGCTGCGTGTGCTTCAGAAACTCGAGAATTATGTGAAGTGCGCTCACCGTACAGCGAGCAGGCCATTCAGTGCTTTGAGTCACGAAAGTCCGAGTTGTCGCCGAACTGTGCAACCTGGCATGAAGCGAGAATGCAGTGCAAAGGCCAAATTGCAGCCTCGACGATGGACGGGTGTCCTGAGTGCCGAGGGTTCTGCGGTGAGCGCCACAGTTTGATGCATTGTATCAGGGCTGCGGGCAGTAGGATTCGGAATATGGGTGTGGACGACCGCTGCACCGACACTGACTTCTTTCGCAGCATCAATCGCCGGTTCAAGCGTTGATGATTGACATTGTCGACAATATCGCTTGCTGGATTCTAGTGCCATACAAACTCATTGTGATGTGCCCCACAGCCATGTCATTTCTTTTCTCGTTTCATACGTTCTCCTCTTTTCTATCACCCTCAAAAAATAAGGTCAAGCACATCATTATGAGTGCCGGTGATGCTGCCAAGAAGCGGCGCTTGGAGGAAATGTTTGTTGCTCCTATGGGTGGCATGCTGAGGACCCAAGCGGAGATGAAGGAGGCGTACGATGCTGCAGTGCTGACGCACCCCTTTGTCGACATGGCGGAATACCGCTTGGAGGTGTCCGATAACGCCGTCTTTTCTGATGGTGAGGGAAATGTGGTTGGTATGTTGATCCGTAAGGGCATTCCAGCCAAGGCCGCTGAAATGGCATCGGATGTGTTGCGCACCGCTGCATCTCGCACATCTCTACGTGCCAGCATCTTTGGCGGTGAGCCCCCGTTGAGTGGTATTGCCGGTTACTACGATTACAGTGGGTCACCAGTCGAACTAAAGTGCCGGAAGACTAGCTTCACATGTGAGGTGATTCAGCAGTGGCCTAACGTGTTCCCGTTGGTAGAATACGTGAGTAGCCTTTACAAAGCAGCGGCACCAGTGGAGTGGAACGCGCAGAACAACGCTATTCCTGATATTGTTCGTGTGAACGACTCTCCATTCTCAACGCTGACTATCAATCAACGATTCCGCACTGCCCGTCACACAGATGCTGGGGACTTCGATGCTGGCCACGGTGTGCTGGCTGTCCTGGAGGGCGACTTTGAGGGGTTACATCTTGGGCTCACCGATTTCAGAGTGTGCTTTCACATGCAGCCACGGGACGTGCTGATCTTCAACACCCACCACTTCCACGCAAACACTGAGCTCGAGAAGCATGGAAAGAATTTAGATTGGAATCGACTTACGTGTGTGTTTTATTATCGCGCAAGTTTGGGCGAGCCTAACTGCCTGAATCATTACCGGCGCCGGTTGGACGACGCGAAGCAACTGCCACCTGCAGAGCGTGAAGTGGAACTGCCAGAAAAGATTGTGGCGAAGGACAACGGAGAAAACTTGAATCGCCCTGCGCCTGTGCATGCAGTGTTCCACACACCCTTTTTAGCTGCTTCCTCCGTTGTCCAGAGCAAAACAACATTCACTCGCAAGATGGCGCGGGTGCACCAGTTACTAGCGAACCGACCGAATGGACCTGTTGGGAGGGGACCGTGTGACTCGAGTGCACAAACTGCGTTCATCTTAGCAGTGTTTGGCGAGGAGTCCATGTTTTCCATCATCGACGGACTCTACCCCAGGATCGATAAAGTTGACCAGGACTTGTACGTTGGTGTCCGCAATGGCCCTCCCCTTGGAGGATTCAGCGAGGCTTCCGGTGCGGTGGACGTTGCATCAAAAAACCACACGCTTCTGGAGGAGAAGACGCTGAAGGAGGCACTTGGAGGAGAGACGGAGCTGTGGAAGATGTGGAGAGAGGCACGAGAGAAGTGGCTGCAGCTCGTGAAACGCGATTGGGACGTGATGTGTGAGCGCAACCCCGATCGAGAAGATTTCAGCTGGAAAAACAAGTCCGATATGAACACCGCTTTCTTTGACTTGTGCGACGTTGCTAAGAACGTCATGCTGCAATTGCTTGGCAAAGAAAATGCCTCTAAGCAGGAAGAAAATGCATTTTGGTTGTGCTTTGCAGGCCACTTGTACTATTCCTGCGAGAACGATTTGCTCATGGCGAAGGATGCGATGTCGATGAAGAAGTTGAATGTCAAGCTAAAGGACTACAACTTTGGCGGCACGAGGTACTTCGTTGACATGCCGAAGGAGGAGCAAGAACGGAGGATGGAGCGGAAGCGCCGGATTGAAGACGCACGTCGAAACGGTAATGTTGTCCAACGTGAATCCGAATCTAACTGCAACTGGCTAGAGAACGATGCCTTTGACTACCAAAGCGAGCGGATTGTGGTGGCGTATGAGCAACAGGGATGGGAGACTCCGCAGGCGAACGCCTTGCGATGTGTTCCTGGCACCGCTGAAAGCCACGTCGAGCTCATGCGGAAGGCCTTCACAGACGCTACCACCAAAGTTCGCATCCTTGTAGTAGTGCCGTCCATTCAGCCGGGCGAGGAGCCTGACTTCCTGCGCATCCGTCAGCAGTCTGAGTACGTACGCCTCAGCAACAATCGAGCGGCTCAGCGCTCCATCGCTGGGCAGACACCGTCGATGGCCGACATTAGCGTCAGCAGTGGCGTGTGGGAGCCCTTCGACGGGGTGACTGTATCGTTTGTATCAGCTGAGGTTTTCGTCAATGCTCCAATCCCCCCAACTGAGTCGTACGACTTAGTTGTATTGCGACACTGCCTGTGTTCATCAGATGCCGCTGGTGCTGCTCGTCTCGTGAGCCATGCGGTGGTCCAAGCCCCAGTCATGGTGTCCGAAAGCGTTCTTTCGTGCAGAGGCGAGTACCGCATTGCACCCACCACTCTTGATGAGTACGACGCTGTGTCCCCGGTGGCGTTCCAGAAACTACTCAATCGTTGGCTGCCTGCACTGCCTGAGTCACACTTCGAGGGCATTGCTCATATTCAGTATTTGAGAGCCAAGAAGGAGATTCAGTCAATTATGGATGCCTCAGGCGCCACCACCGGTGGCGTGTATCATTTCCCCAACTCCCCTCGGAACACGTCGGTGTGGGTTGTATCGAAGTCATGACAGCGTTGCGCTGTGAATTATCTCAAGCACAAGTATGCGCTATCACAAGTGTTGTTTCATAACCTGTCAAAGAACCTCAGTTACCTCCTGTAAATGTATCAATTGTATTGTGTTGCGCTGATTACTTATGTGGGGTTCTCTGTACTTTCGAAGGAGAATCACACCGTCTCGATGAGACCACTATGCTTATCACATGGCGGTCACAGATTTGTGGTCGCGTTGCAGACCTCAAGACGCTTCTCCACTGACGCTCCCCCCCACGAAGAAGTGACCAAAGCGTTTAAGACGCTAGGCTCTACACAAGGCACACAGTTTGCAGACCTCAAGAAGCGGTACTTGCACCTAGCCAAGGAGCACCACCCCGACGTGTCGTCAAGCAGTGCAAAGAGCTCAACAGTCCAGATGAGTTCCATCAACGAAGCGTTTGATGTGCTGAGCCGCGCGAATAAAGCAGGGACCCTACCGAAGGCTGGGGGGAGTAGCGCATCATCAGGAGCACGAACTGCTACTCCTCACGGATTCTCAGGATTTCAGAACGGCTTTCCAGAGAGCGGCTACCAACCCATCTGGGAAGACATGCCGCCTGAATTCTACGAGTCTATGTGGAGCGAGATGCAAGAAGATTTCCAGCAAAATCGGAAGAAGTGGGACGCCAGTAAAGCCTACGGGATGGACGAGTCTGACTTCCCTTACCACAATCATCAAAACCAAGGGAGAAGGGGAGGCGAGGGTCGAAAACCTCCGCAGTATGAGAGAAAGAAGCAGCAAGAGCCCCAACAAGCTCAAACCACAACGACGTGGAAGAGCAGCGACCTTGACGCCCTTCAAAACATGTACCAAGATGGCCGCAGCTTCGAGTTCATTGCAAACGCACTTGGAAAGAAGAAAGATGAAGTTGTTGACGAGTTCAACCGTTGGTGTAACGATCAGAATAGCGTGCGTAATAACCGTGGCCGGGGCGGCAACAGAGGACGAGGGAGAGGAGGCCGAGGCCGTCCAGAGAATATGTACGCCTCAATGGACTATGACGACATTGCTGACGCATTTTACGACTCAGAGGCGTTTGATGAGTTCGGCGAGCCGTTGGAGGTTCAATTCTTCACAGACATGGACGACGTGCATCCATTCATGGGTAAACACTCGATGCATCGAGGTGGTCGTGGTGGGAACAATAACAGGGGCAGACACGGCCCGCCACGCAACACTCAAAATCACTTTCACAAAGGAGGAAAACCACGTTACCAGAGGTAGCCAATTGCCCTTTCTCATTGTGCGAATATTTTCTGTTATTTCCACCTGCGGTCATCAATTGATGCTTTTTAAATTGTCATTTGAAAGTTTTACGCAATCTTTTATGTCAACAATCGCACGACGACTCCCACCGCTGCACGGTCTTCGTGTTTTGGACTTATCCAGAATCCTTGCAGGCCCCTTCTGCTCGATGCTGCTCGGTGACATGGGTGCGGAGGTGATTAAGGTGGAGCACCACGTGACGGGAGACGATACGAGGTCGTGGGGGCCTCCTTTCACTGCGGATGGCTCAGAGTCCGCATATTTCTTAGGCGTGAACCGCAATAAGAAGAGCGTCGCAGTAGACTTAAAGCGGCCAGAGGGGATTCGCGTGATTCATGAGCTAGCTGCCAAGTGCGACATTTTGCTTGAGAATTTTGTGCCTGGCAAGGCCGATGAACTTGGATTCGGCTACAGCACGATCGCTAGCGTCAACCCAAAGCTGGTGTACTTATCGTTGTCAGGTTATGGCTCCACTGGGCCAAGAGCGAACCATCTTGCCTACGATGTGATGGTAAGTGCCGTCGGCGGCCTCATGGGCATCACAGGCCCAAAGGATGGCGAGCCGTGCAAGGTGGGTGTTGCCATCACGGATGTGTGCTGTGGTCTGGTCTCCCAGAGCGCCATCTTGGCTGCGCTGATCGCTAGGCAGAGAGATGGGTTGGGTCAACACATAGAGACCAGTCTCTTGGATACTCAGGTAGCGTGCTTGGCCAACGTGGCCTCTGCATTTCTCATCGGAGGGGTGGTGACAAAGCCGATGGGCACCGCGCACCAAAGTATCGTTCCGTATCAAACCTTCGCATGCGGCGACTCGCAACGTATTGTAGTGGGGGCTCTCAACAACAGCCAGTTTGTCGCCCTCTGTCGTGCCTTGGAGTTGCCAATTGCACACGATGAAAGGTTTGCGACGAATCCACAGCGCGTCAAACATCGTGTGGAGCTTATTGAGTTGCTGGAGAAGACGTTTGAGTCTCACACGTCGCATGAGTGGGTGCGGCGCCTTGATGAACAGCATGTCCCTTGTGCCCCCATTAATACGGTGGAGGACGTGTTTCAAGATCCGCAAGTCGTCCACAATCGACGAGTCATACACGTTGAGCACCCTACGGTGGGGCTGCTAAAGATGGTGGCGCCCCCTGCAACATTTTACGGCACGCCGTACGTGGAGCCGATGCTACCACCGCCTAGGTTGGGGGAGCACACCGAGATGATCTTGAGGGACGTTCTGGGGTACACAACTGATCGCATCGATTTGTTGAAAGAGACAAAAGTCGTGCGTGGCTTGTAGCACACCAATTCTGTGGAAGCTTCTTTGAGTGACTACTCGCAATTTCTTTTTAACAATTGCAATTTTGTGTTCGTTGATGCGGTAGTATTTCAACAATCTGAACAACAGAGATGTCACGGTACCTAAAAGTAACTGAGTTCAAAGGAGTCACAGTGCTTGCCTTGGCCCGTCCAAGGCAGAAGAACGCGTTCAACTTACCGTTGTACATTGAACTGACTGAGGCGCTGAAGGACTTGTCTAAGAGCACATCAGCCAACAGCAACGCGATTGTGCTGACCGGAGAGGGAGACTACTATTCCTCTGGCAACGACCTGGCTAACTTCTCTCAGCTGATGCACCCACGTACGATGGCTGCCGCTGCGAAGAAGACTTGCTACGAATTCGTAGACTCCTTTGTCGCGTGCCGCAAGCCGCTTGTTTGCGCCGTGAACGGTCCTGCTATTGGGATTTCTGTCACGACGCTGGGTCTTTGTGACGTGCGCCTTTGTGTTCCAAACGCCACCTTCCACACGCCCTTTCGTGCCTTGGCTCAGGCGCCTGAGGGGTGCTCATCGTTTATGTTCCCCAAGATCGTTGGGGATGAGATGTCACACAAACTGCTTGAGGAGGGCTACCGCATGACAGCAACCGAAGCTAAGGCGTGCAACTTCATCCATGACATCGTCCCCATCGAAGCACTTTTGGATCGAGCCATCGAAGAGGCAGCTAACCCTAACCTGAAACGGTTTGTTGTCCAAGAAGAGGGATTGCTGGCTAAATTGCGTTCTGTCAACCAGCACGAGGTTGATGTTCTAGAGAAAGCGTGGGTGTCTCGGGAGTGCTTCGACGCTCTTTCCAAGTACTTGCTCAGTCGCAACAAACGTGGCCCTGCCTCAAGACTCGATGGGCATGGGACCGTTGATGCGTTGTACGATCGAATGATTTCTATGCAGTAGTCTTATCAGTGTCAATGATGGTGGTGTTACTTTCATGCGGAAGACTTGTTACCGCACCCTCTATCTTTTCTCAAGAAAGGCTTTCTCAGCTTCGATTTTTTAAAAACTTTGCACAAATGACTCTCGGCATCGGTGGCGCCACGCCTTTCGCAATGAAGTCGAACCATCAAACTGCGCACAATCACAGTTTCCGCGATTCGTCCGGCTATGACCCTGCAAAGAACAACAAAATTAAGTGTTCGTTCTGTGGCTGCTGGGGAAAGAAAGCTTCGATTTGTTATCAATGCAAACGCCCCATTGGCCCAGGTGGCTCTTCCACATCGTATTCCTCAAAGCCAGCGACCCCAGTGACTGGATCTCTTCAGGATCCCCCAAGCCTGCGTCTGCGAGCCAACAGCGGCCGGTTGTCGAGCGCCTCGCTTCAGCGCGTCCCTGACAACGCCCACCAGCACCAATTCCGTGAGACCTCGTCGTACGACCCAACCGCCAAGTTGAAAATGAAATGCACGTTCTGCGGTTGTTGGGCAACCCGAGGCGGTCAGTGTTATTTCTGCAAAACATTCAACAAGTGATTGTATTTTTTATCTTATGCCACCGGCCGTATGCTGCCTTGTGAATAGGCATTCACTGCCGTTGTACTACACTACAGTCTGTCTTCCTTGTATTGCTTATTGGAATTGGCTTAACGAAGTGCTTTGCAGTGCTGTCTGACAACTTTGCGCTCCTGTTGTGTATGTTGTTGTTGTGTGTTGTTGTTTGTTTCGTTTGTGACAAGTGAGAGGTCTATGGATAGTAGCGTTGATCTCAGCAGCTCTCGAAGCTCCTCAGACGCGTCTCCCCGCGTTGGGCCGTCGCCAACCGACATCCTGCAGCAATGTGCAAGCATGGGGGTGTTGATGAGATTTAAACACACCGCCGAGCTTCTTGCCCTTGGCCCTAAAGAAACAACTCGGGCACTCGTGGAGATCCAGCAAGGTGCTGTGCTCAACAGATTCTACGCTGCTGCTGAGGATATGGGCCTGCGTCGTGAGAGATTTCATATGATACGAACAGTCGACGAGCTCGACAGCATTCTGGAGAAGGTGAAGTGGGCCCTCCGCACTGTCCAATGGAACTCGAAGCGCCTTGCGAACATTTGCCGTTGGATCCTGCGGTCTATCAGAATATTGCAGCGGTTTACTCGGCGGTACCTCCCCAAGCTCAGGAGAATGAAAGCATCCGTTCTTAAGATCTGGACCGACGCCATGTCTAAAATGTCGGCTAATCTTCAGCGCCAGACGATGGAGCACATTCGACGTTTCCGCATTACGTTGCAACACGAATCCTTCCGTGACGAGGCGCTGGGCCTCTTGCTGGACTGCCACGTGCCTATTGATGAAGTACGAGCGGCAATTGAGTCCTTGTGGAGGCTACGCAGGGATGACTATCGCTCGATGTTCCGTCGTCGCCAGCGAGAGTCCCGTGTACGACAAATTCAGCACGTGTCCTCGTTGCAAGCAGCCACGGCACACTCTGCCGATGCTCCCCCTCCCCGCCACCTGCAAGAGCGTCACACATCGACCATGGCGACGAAGACGTTGACGTTCCGCACACTTCGCCTCAAACGAATCGATTTTGATGTTCCTCAGCTGCTGTTTGGACCTGAGAATGTGACGCTTGCCGAGATCTGCGTCCACCACCGACTTCTCAAGCTGCGACAAGTGCAAGATAACATTGCTGGATACCGGCCTAGCACCAGCGACGATGCCGCTGAGAGCTCGCCGATGGAACGAGTTCTTGCCACCTCGCTGCGGGTGGACCCGTTTACGCCACACGAGCGTGTGATGCGTGCTAGCATGTTGGACGTGTCGAAGAGGTTCAAGGTGCCTGTCACATACCTGCACTCACTGCTGACCATCGACAGTACCACGCAGTGGTTCCTGTTGTATCTCATAAGGCAGCTGCAGAGGGGAGGGAGCACGACTAGTCAAGGGCACCTTCCGGAGGCAATGCAGGGGCACTGGGACCATGCAGTACACATAGTGGGTAAATGGGGTGCCACTGCTGGCTGCACTCCCAAGCAACCCTCGACTGCTGCTGGTGATCGCCGTCGCCCTTCAACCGCTGATCCACGCAGACGAGCAACTGTATCTCATACGTTGAGTACAACTGCTGCTGTCACATCGCCGCGGCCCACATCGGCAAAACGTGATCCACCAACCGCCTTGTCGCTCGGAGGGGTTCCACGTGTTTCTGTTCGCCGCGTTTCACCCGCTAGGTCACCTGCCAGGTCACCTCTCAACCTCAAGAGCAACTTTGACACCACAACGACCCCATCTCATGCTGTGCAAGGAGCGTCAGCCAATCAACCTAGTGATCTGGGAGTGACTGCCTTGTCTCCTCGTAGTGCGCAGTGGGCACGCGCAGTGTCTCCGTACTCCCAAGGTCTGCGCTCGCCAATGGATGAGGTGGAGATGCAAAATGGCGCGGATGGAGAGTTGCCAGTTACTGCAGCTGAGTCATTTTGGACAGAGGCACTTGCTCACCATAAAGGGAGCGTGGAGAGGGCGAGAGTCCAATTGAAGCAGCGAGCTGCTGCACTCAGTGCGAAGGTGTCGCCACGAGGATTGCGACCTGTCTCTCCCCCAACACCGAAGCAGCCACAATCACCTCGCATTCGTTGGCAACCACCTGCGAATAAGCCTTTGTATCGACCAATACCAACTCATACAAAGCCACCCGCACTGCCGACGCTTGAGACGATCCTAACGTCGCGACGTCTCGCCGTGCGTGATGATGCCGCCGCAGTGGCCCCTCCTCCCCCTCTGCTACGACCAATGAGCGCCCCAGCAGGCCCCCATAAGCGACGACGCTTCTAGTCATGTGTACAAGTCATTTCGTGAATGGACAAAGTATTCTTTGAGTTCTCGTATTTTCGAACATTCCCTCAACTATTTTTCTCTCATGAAGATATCGATACATTGTGCTGTCATGGAGGAGTGTGCAGTCAGCGCATGGCAGCCCGATAACGACGTCAGCGCTTGCCCTCATTGCGGCAAGTCTTTTGGGTTCTTCCACAAGAGGCACCACTGTCGCTTTTGTGGCCATGTTGTTTGTGTCGACTGCTCAAAGGAGAAGGTGGTCGAGAGTGCAACCAACAAAGGTACCTACCCAAGGGCATGTGTTACCTGCGAGCAGCGGTCAAAGAAGCCACCACCTGCTCCTGCGCCATCGCCCAAGGCCGTGGCTGCAGCGCCGTCTAAAGCGCCTGCCAAGGCACAAGCTCCGCCAGCAGCTGCGGTGCCCAAAGCTGTGACTCCAGCATCGTCGACGAAAGCTGTGAGCCCAACTCCCGCATCATCCCCCAAACCAGCAGCTGCGCCCAAAGCAGCTCACGTGGACCCAACGTCAACGCCCACCTCCTCGAAAACACCAAACTCGCCTACTCCACCCGAGTCCATCAATGAAGGATCACCTCGAGAGACTGCAGAGGCAAAGGAGGAGGCTGCACTTGGCGTCGCACTCTGCCACCGACTGCAGCAGCAGGGCCGTGTCATGAACGTCATTAAGAAGGCGGACAAAGCTGCCTCTGGTCTACATGAGAAGCTTGAGACGATCCAAAGTGTGCTGGAAGTCGGTGCGCAATTCTTTTCTCACATTCCTCTGATTGGTGAGCCGCTTGAAAAGGTCACCAGTCTCATTGCCAAGGTATTCAAGATCGCCAAGACACCCATGGCGAACGCAAAGCTCGTCATTGACTTGTTCGATCGTATCGCTGCGCTATCTGTCCCTTTACGGCTAGACTTTGAGACAATGAAGGCGTCGAAGGATTCTCCAAAGCCATCGGCACTGCTGGAAGCAATTGGCGATATTTTGGATGAAGCATTTGAGCTCGTCCAGCAGTTTGCCGGCGACCCAGAGAAGCCCTTGACTTTCCTGTCCGCCTTCAACCCAAAGAACTGGAAGCAAAAGTCTGAGGACTCGTTTTCGGAGATCCATCGAAAGATTGACTCTGCTCTGTTGAGCAGGTCATACGAGATCAGCGTGAAAGCACCGACCATGGACGAAATTCGCTCTGCCCTTGCGAAGGAGAGCTCACGCCTCGAGGGGACTGTGAATGCAGTGCAACGGGGCGTCGAAAGGCTCCGACAAGGCCAAGAGGTGATTGGCGATCAACTTAACAAGTTAAATGAGCGCATCACAGAGCTGCAGCAGGAGTCTCAATTCAGGTCTGTTGGCCTCAAGTGGAAAGTCTTAGCGTCCCCAGAGAAGCTTGTTGTGATGGAGGATAACGTGGTGGCGGAGGGCAGTCAGTTTATCGTCGTAGAGGGGCGCTACCTTGATGCACCAGTGGCGGTGAAGATCGTGAAGCGAGAAGTCCTTCTCTCCAACTGCCTTGAGGAGCTCTTCACGGAGGCGTCGTTCCTGTCAACGTATCAGCACGACAACATGATTGCGTTCCATGGAGTTCACCGTGCACGTGGCCAGGTGATGCTGGTGGAGGAGTTGGGCGGCGTATCGTTAGAGGAAGCACTCAGTACACTTGAGGTGCTGCCAATGGAAAAGTCCAGTGCTCTACGTGTTGTGCACGGAGTTGTCAAGGCGGTGGCGTTTCTTCACCGCCGTGGTGTTATGCACAAAGATATCTGCCCTCGCAACATCCTCCTGTGCACTTCGTCAGAAGGCGATGTCTCGGCGAAGCTATGCAGCTTTGGTCAGGCTCGTCAGTCTACATCGGGTGGGCTGTTGGTGTCCACGAAAACAAACATCCGCTACCAGGCTCCAGAGGGGATGCATGAAACACTCAACCATCACTCGTCCCTGGCCTCAGACTGCTACTCGATCGGCGTGCTTGCATGGCAGCTGCTGTCTGGAGCTGTGCCGTGGGCAGGCCTCACTGATGAGGTGATAGTCGCAAAGGTTCAGCACGGTGAGAGGTTGAACTGCAACGTATTTGAGAGTGATGTGATCGGGTCTGATATCGCTACGCTGCTCGATGACGCCAGCTACCGACCGGACATTGAGAGCACCCATGAGATGGTGCTTGAGTGGCAGCAGTCGTACGACGGCACTCCCTCATCTCCTCTTGCACCACCCGCGCTGCCCTCCAAGTTTGAGTTCGGCCACTACAATCGTCAACAGCTGTGCCAATTTCTCTCTCGTTCATACCCTCCCCCTGACCCTGAAGAGGATGATCCACTTCTTCCCATTAGCCGCACGTCAAGAGTATGGGAGTCCATCGAGAGGGATCAATGGGACGGGGAGATGCTGCTCGAAGTGACCAAGGCTGAGTTCTCTTCATTCTTTCCAAAGATTTCTGAGACAAATAGACTTTGGGATCGCATCGAAGCCGTGCGGCAGCGAACAACGACACAACCGACGTCGCGGCATGTTATCTCGAAGTCCCGCCCACGTGTGCCATGGAACAAAGAGTGGCTGCGGATGACAACAGAGGAGCGGCTGCACTGGTTACGAGCCTATGGCGTGATCTCCTCCACCATCAGCTTTGTGAGCAAGAGGACCGGCAAGGAGCTATTGAATGTTGACGCTATTGAAAATGACTTGGAGGAGCCCACTGTCAATGTTCCCGCCCCACATAAGAAAAAGCTGCTGCGGTTGTTGAACAGCATCGCCAACAAGGAGATGACCGCGAAGGCGTTCGAGACGAAGGTAGCGTGCATTGCGTCGAGCAAGGCATTCCTGACGGAGTTCACGAAGAAGCTTGAGTTGAGTGAAACAGTTTCCTTCGATGGTGTTGGCACAGTGCTTCCTGAAATTGCGGCATTTGCCCTTTTCGAGGAGGAACTTGCGAGTACCTTCCTTGCTACCGTCATGAAGGCAGTGCAAGTACCCTCCGCTGCAGCTGCCATCATCCGGGGGCAGCTTGGCCTTTCGTTGCAGGGCATTGCACGCAAGTACTTCACCGCCGCCGCTCTACCAAACGAATTATTTGTGATGTTCCTGGACACACTTGACACCATCACCGCGTCACCCTATTTCCAAGAATTTGCTCTGCAAACGTCCACCTGTGGCCTTGACCGTGAGCTGTTGCTCATTGGCCTGCGTGTCCCTGCTGACTGCCTTCTACGCTACCTGCCACTGGTGGTGCTGTCTGTGGGAGCGGGCACTGTCACCGTCCTACTTGATGGCAGCGAGAAGCAAATGTCCAAGTGGGATATTTGTGTGTACTTGTTGGACAATGCTGCCC
The DNA here is from genome assembly GCA_001460835.1 of Bodo saltans. Classification (NCBI taxonomy): domain Eukaryota; phylum Euglenozoa; class Kinetoplastea; order Eubodonida; family Bodonidae; genus Bodo; species Bodo saltans. Next base: position 30,727 of record CYKH01001593.1, read on the forward strand.
CAACGTATCGTGTGTACTCTGCGGTGATCAGCCTTTCCCAAGACACGCCGATTGTGCTGTCTGACGGGCGCACGGTGACCCCTATGGACGCGGCGCAGGAATACGCACGCTTGACCAATGAGTCGCCACACAGGATGAGCGTGTCTTGGTACATATGGTCGCGCCTTTTCACCCTCGAGATGGGTGCCGAGGGCAAAATTTCAATCAACGGCGTTGACATGACAGCTACACAAGTTTGCGTGGAGGCGATGCGGATTGCCCTTGTAGACCCACGGACCCACGTGACCACCATCTGTGGTATTGCGTCACGAATGAGCGCCTTGAAGATTGCTTCTCTCACTATCGATGGTTCCACGTACTCAGCTGTCGACTTTTTGGTGAAGTGCATCGAACATAGCAAAGGCGCGCCACTCGACACGCCGTGGGAGCAGCTCGGTTCGTTTGATGCGGTCAAAAAGAATGGCGTCACTGTGAACGGTCGCTACTACTCCGCACTGCAATGCACCGCTCAAGTGATTGCGCTACGCCGCTACCCCACGAGCCTTCAATACTGCCTTGTCGCTCTGGCCCTCCCTGACAAGATCACAGTCGTGGAAATCAACGGCATCGGATACACCAAACTGCAGCTGTACGAACGTGCTTTGGAAGTCGCCGTTTCCCCGCAAGACTTTTACCGTGCGTGGAACTATCTTGGAAAAATTATCGCCGCGTCAGAAGTTGTGACGTTGTTGGGGAAGCCGGTGTCCAAGGTGCAGGCGTTCGTGAATGCGTTAGAGGCGCGCCCAGATGATCGCCCAGCGTGGCTTTCTCTGTACAACGTGCTAGAAAAGGGCGCTACCACAACTGTGAATGGGCGCAGTTACAACGACCGGGCAGCGTTGGTGGAGCACTTGAGGCTTCCAGCGACTGCCTCCACAGACGCCACCTCATGGAAGAACCTTGGTGCTTGCATAGGACCCAACGAGTCGGTGACAATTGGCGAAGAAATCATCACGAAGCATGTGGCCTACGCTAAATCATTAAATCTAGACGACACGAATCATGTGACGTGGCAGAATGTGTACCTTTCGCTTACAGCCGACAAGCCGACGTTCTCGTTCCGTGGCCAGTCCCTTTCCAAAATTCAGTGCCTTTCCCACTTGCTAAACGTGTCCAAAACAGATGAGCAGCGTGCTACAAACTTTAATCGTGCTGGATTCGTCTTGAACGCCGGCGAGTCGGTGGAATTACAAGGGCGGTCATTCACTGAGCTCGATTGCTTCATTGAGGCTGTGCAGTACAACCCGAAGCTGTCCGCGGGGTGGGCAAACATATGCGCCCAGCTGCGTCAGAAACCAAACAGCAAGGCCACCATTAGTGGTAAGGAAGTCACCGCCAAGGATGCTGGGCTGCAGGCAGTACAGGTGGACTCCAATAATGCGTTTGCCTGGTGGAATGTAGCCGCGTTGATTGGCAACTCCACCGATAGACTCGAGCTGTTGGACGGCACCACCACCACTCAACTGCAGTGCTACATAAAATACTGCAGCATTCCCGGCGAAGCTCCGTTTAACCTATGCATTGCGTTCACTGCGCTCGGGATGAGCCTGGACAACACGAACACGGTGAGTGTGGGCAACAGCAAATTGACCAAGAAGGACTGCTTTGTGCGTGCGTTGACGTACCGACGTGATGTTTCCTCGAGCTGGACGAACGTTGCCAGCGTGCTCAGCCCAACCTCAACCGCCACCATTGTCGGAGGCGCGACCTACACAATTGACCAGTGCCTCACGGAAGCACTCAAGATCGACGGTGCAGATGCAGGCAAACGTTCTCAAGTATTTGTCAAAGCAGCTGCGATGTCAGTAACACATCACCGCTGCACGTTTGTTATCAACGGCACCATTATGACAACAAGGGATATGTACGCCGCTGCACTGGAGGCGAACCACCACCTCATCGAGACGTGGTATAACGCCGGCATTGAATTGCTGAAGGCCCCTCTGGGTGGGACCATTACGGTCCAGGGAGAGGCAGCCTCAGCTGTGAAAGCCTTCTCGATGTATTTGGAGCGAGTTGTCCCTGCTGATGGAAATAAATACGTTCGCATCAACGCGTGGTACAACTTAGGGCGCGCCCTCGCTGGGGCTGGTGATCGTGCTGCTGCTACCGTTGGCGACTCTTCTGTCACATACGTGCAGGCGTTGGCTAGGGCGGTGGAGCTGGAGGCGAGCCGCGTCGGCAGTTGGTTTATGGTTGCAGATGTTGTGCGAGGCAATGATACAGTGGTGGTGAGTGGTGAGCCTTACAATAAAGTTGCGCTGTATTCGAAGACATTTCAACTCGCCACCAGCGCTGCCGACAAAGCGTCGGTTTGGCTCAAGATCGCAACCGACGTCCTTTCGCAACCCAACGCCCCGCCCAGCATAAACTTCTACGGTCAATCCTGTACCAAAGAAACCGCGATTGCACAAGCGCTAAAACTCGTTCCACGCCACGCAGACAGCTGGTGGGCAGCAGCGGAGTGGACCAAGTCCAACAGCAAGCCGATTGCTCTTGCCATCAATCAACAGACCGTCAGCCACACGACTAGCGATTGCTATGTTCAGTTCCTGAGCTGTCCGGTGGTCCCCGATATGACGGCTTCCATGCGATCTGCAGCATTTCTCTTTATTGGACGAACAATGCCCACCACTCCTGCCACCGTTGTTGTGTCGAACGCCAAGATGGGTAAATTCGATTGCCTCTTACGAGCGGTTTCCATTGACGCATCGAACAAGGAGGCGTGGAGTGTCTTAGCAAGCAGCATGAGCCCAACCCAATTCGTAACGCTTGATGGTGTTCGGCTGGACAGTGGTGCTTGTGCAGCACGTGCCAAGTAGCCTAGCCGAGTGAGGAACCTCTTCATAATAACGACAAATAGCGCGTGTGTTGATTTTTTGATTCTTCGACGAGAGTTTACGAGAACTGTTTCATCGTATTTCTGATATTCTTTGCTGCACGAAAACTGACAACAATGTCCTTTGCCTTTCTATTTACAGCCTCAAGGCAACACACGTTAATATTCTACAACAGCAACCTTATCAATGTGGTTGCCACTAATCTTTTTGTTATGGGTTGTGGTTGTGGCGATCGTTGAGGTTGCGAGCACAACTGTGGTCCAGCGCCATGGAGCCGTGGTAATGCTCACAACAAAGCATTTGATCGGCACCGGGGCCGCGGTTGCCGCCGGGTCGCTGCTGCACACGAAGATCCCGCCGTTCTACTGGTGCCGGCAGCTCGTTGCCTCGTGGCGATCGCTCGAGAGCAAACTATTCCTAGGGGTCGCATTCGGAAACATAGCGGCGCTGTACTGCATGTACGCTGGGTACGGGAGCGGCGGCATGGCGGGTGCCTACGCGTTCAAGTCGACGGAGCCCCTGATGACGTGCATCCTCAGCACACTGGCGTTCCAGCGTCTGATTGGGCTGCTAGTCCCAAGCGAGCACCTGAGCAAGCGCACGCCACCTGGCTCGATGGAGTGGTTCAGCGTGGGCCTCGTGTGCCTGGGGTCGACGATGTGCTCGCTTGCGCTGCACGGGATGTCGCTGGCGACTGTGTCCGTGACGAGCGCGTGGATTCTGGGGAGCAACTTTGCGTTTGGTGCGCGGACGGTGTTCCAGAAGGCGCTGTTCCTTGAGTCGCCTGTGGTGACTGCTGGGCAAACTGACGTCGTGGTGCGGCTGTTTGTGGACATGGGCGCGGTGGGCTCTGTGTTCTTCACGCTGACGTTCCTGTGGGAGTACCCAACGTTGGACTTCACACAGAAGGCAACCTTTACATCTGACGATGTAGCACGTGTCATACTTAGTGGCGTTGGGTACTTCTGTATCCAAGCGTTGAACTGCCTCGTGCTCCTCCACTTTACCTCCGTGGAGTACTCTGTCGCCAAGCAATTACGCACCATCATTTTGTTTGTGTTCTCTGCGATGTATTTTACTGTCACATTCCAGCACCCATGGCTGGCAGTGCTTGGGTGTTTGCTTGTCCTAGGTGGCACAGTGGTTTTTTCGATGCTGCAGTCCTCGAAAGATGAGTGAAATCGCGATGATGGCGTCGAGCGCGAGTACACTGCTGAGGAAATGAGAAGGAACACAAAGGCTACAGAAACACGCTTTTTTTTCTGGTTGTTGAAGAGATATGGAACACAGCAAGCAATGTACAGTACCACCAACAGGATGGGAAGACATAGCGGGTGGATGGCACTGCGTCGCCATGTTTACCGAAGACAAGCTCACATCCTCCATCACGCATCCGTTTGGCAGAGTTGGGGGCACCATCACATACACTCCTACACTACTGCACGATACGTACATGGTGCACGCTCTGATTGTTTCCTTGGACAGTACCCCTGCTGCCGCCGAGCAGCTTCACCTTGGCCGCATGCATGTGCGCGATCAAGAGGGTTCTGATATTCAACGTCCATCACACAAGAAGAAGAAGGAAGAGGTGCCCTCCAACAAGGCCAGCGCTCACCCTATTGTGACACATTATTTGGGAACTGCCCTCTGGAGCTCCTCCAAAACTCATGCTGTGGAGCATCACGTGATGGGCTCTCCGAATTCTTCATACGTTGGCCGTGTGTTGGTGCGTGAGGTGCTGCTGAGTGAGGATAAAGAGTGGATGCTGTTGCGTGGTCCGCTTGGGATGAACCCTTCCACTGTTGGGTGCATTCTGTGGAGGCGGCAGAGGTCAGGAAAGTTGTAGCAGCGAACGAACATGCATCGAAGCGTGTTATCATTCGCAGCGTAGAGTCACCTCAACTTGGGCATTCGTCGAATCTCCTGCTTTCCCCCTTGTTGATCATCGTCTCCGAATAGTGTACAGGAAGGAAGCCACACATTCAACATCTGATCATCAATGGCTGTCATCGCTAACGGTGACAGGAAGCTCACATGGTGGCAGCTGGCACTGATCACTTTTGTCTTCACCAGCGCAGGCCCTTTTGGCATGGAGAGCTCCGTCAATGCTGCTGGGCCCCGCAACACCATCCTTCTTATCTTCGCAGTGCCGCTGTTTCACGTGTTACCTATGGTCCTTATTGTCACAGAAATGTCCAGCTGGATGCCCACCAACCACGGATCTGTGTTATGGATTGCTCGTGCCTACGGTCCGGTGGTGGGCTTCATCAGTGCAATCATGCAAATGTTCATCAGCATGGTGGATATTTCTGTGTACCCTGTGCTGCTGGTGAACTACCTGTCTTCTGCCTTCTTTCCAGATATTGAGCCGCTCCCCCGGTACCTGTTGGAGTTGTTCTTCATTGCAGTGGGCAGCATTCCTGCGTTCCTGCACGTGGGCGACATGGGCCGCGTGTCTGGAGTAGTCCTTGCGCTCATTTGCCTTCCGTTCGTGGTCAGCATCGCGTACCTTCTACCGCAGTGCGACCCAGCCAAGTGGTGGGTGACGAAGTCTGATGTTGATGTTGCCACGTCGTGGTCCACCGGTATCTGGATGTACACTGGGTTCATGGCCCTCGGTGCTCTCGGTGCAGAAGTCAAACACCACTCTGTTTTCTTGATGGGCTGCGGTGCCGCGGCGCTACTGGATATTATCATGTACCTGTTGCCGCTGCTGGTGGCGCTGCAAGTTCCTGGGGAGTGGGGTGACGGGTTCTTAGTGCACGCCTTTGGGACGCTCATGCCGGGGATGACCTACGCCATCAGCATAGCAGGCGCACTTAGCGGGTTCGGTCTCTACACCACGTCCATGACGTGCTTCTCTAGATCTGTGTGGGGCATCGCCGATAGGGGCTGGCTACCGAGAATATTCACACGCACCAGTCCATCCACAGGGGCACCATATGCTGCGTGCATTCTGCTGCTGTTGACAAGCTCCGTTCTCGGGTTGTTTGACTTTGATTTCTTAGTGGCACTTCTGTTGGTCATCAGCTCGTGTAACTTTGCACTTTTCTACACGGCGTTCCTGCTGCTACGCTATCGTGAGCCCTATGCATACCGCCCGTTTCGCATTCCAGGCGGTAAGGTAGGAGCGTGGCTATTAGTGTCTCCCATCATCGTCGTGTACTTCACGTTGTTTGTGGCCACCGTAGTAGAGAACTTTTTGATTGATTTGCTGCTCTTGCTGATGGTAGCAGTGCTCGTTGCATTGTACATTTTTGTGGTTCGCCCCGCACATGCAGCTAGCCCCGGCGCTGGGGAGTTTCACGTGCACGACGTTGAGGAGCCGGAGTGGCACCAGAAGCGGCGCCTCGAGGCCCAAAGAGCCCTCGGCATAGACGACATCACTCCGATGGATGACTGCGTGACCTTCTCCTCGTTTCCACCCGCAGAAACTCCACAAGCGTCGCACCCCGATAACGATGGATCGACTTGCTCTGTTGGTGGTGGGGGTGTGTCTTCGACAGAAGAGACTGTCCTCGTGCACCACGAAGCCCTCGAAGAACTTCCAAGTGACTAACATACCGTATGGCCCTCTGGCCCCAAGTGACTAACGTTAAATACAACTAACATCGCCCCTTTTTTGTGTCGCCCTCGTTGTCACCCAGCAACCCTGCCGACAGTTTTCCCTTTGAAGTTGCCTGTTTGTTGGCGCTGCTTTTTTTGGACTAGTACTTTGTGCTTCGTTTTACTATTTCCAGGCAAAGGAAATGTGGCGTGTTGGCTGGTTTTCATCCTGCTCTCGAGTTGTTGTGGCCTTCTCGGTCGGCTCTCACAGACGCAGCTCAAGTGAACGTCGCATCGATGTACCCTCGTCGCTCAGTCCTTCAACTGAGCCCCTTACACGCGCCGTGACTGGATGGTTGAACAACGAACACAAGAAGAGTGGAAGTGTGTTTGCTGTACACCGAAAGGACCAGGAGCAGCTCGACAAGATGCAACGCTACATGGAGGATGTGAGCGAACCAACGCAAGATAGCGGCAACGCACCGTTGCGTGGGCTCTTTCCGTTTACGTTCTCGGAGCAGGTGCGTCGTGATGTCGCTCGTCACGTTCGTGGACGGGAAATGAGTGGCAACTATTTTAGGACGTCACTTCTGTGCAACACTGGGACCACCGGGACTGGTAAAACAACGCTTTTGCAGCAGACGACCGTGGAGGCCGTGCGGATGTTGGGTCAGATGGTTGATGAACATGTCGAGGCTGCAGTGCACGTGGGCTCCACGCTACAGGAGACGAAGAGGGAAGGAGATGCAGAGCAACATCGGCGACGCCCGCTTGGGTTCTTCGTAACGTTCAACTCTCCTGCCGCCGACATCAACTGTGAAGAATATTACCTCACAGCAGCAACGTTTCCCGTCCTCACCGCGATCGCGCTGCGCGTTGTGTACTCTGTTGTTGTGGAGCCTTCGATCGACTATTGTGCGTTCGCAGCGAATATGACAAAGTACTTTAGTCTGGAGAGCGATCAAACAAGTTTTCACTGCATCGTCGATGCGCTGCGTGCTGCCTGGAAGTGGGAGGGCCCAATGTTTGTAGCGATCGATGAGCTCCAGAAATTGTTGAAAAACCTTTCTGTCCAGCAGCTCCATAATGGGCTGTCGAATGTTTGCAACGGTTTGTTGGATCATTCAAAAGACCTAATGGTGACTCCGAGGGTGCCGCACAAAGTCTTCTCTCACTACCTCGCTGTGTCCGTGTACACTGCGGCAGACGCTATGGATTTCTCAAGAATTTCAGGACGTCCGCTGATCGTTCAACTGGATCGATTGTTTCCCAATAACACTGAGACGGCTTCCACGTGACATATTCACGAGTGCGTTCGCTTGCAATGCCACGTTAAATACGAAATCACTTATCAACAGTGCTGCTGTGTGAGACCAGGCCCTATTTACGCTGTTCGAGGTTGCCTTAAAGAGCAGACAAGTTGATCGTAGTGAAAAGCGCCTGACGGCGAACATAAATATGCCCGCGCTGAAGGAGATCTTGTCGAAGTAGTTTGGTCATATCACGTCGACACAGCTCTGCGGACGTGACTGATGACCCCAATGGCTGCTTGCCCTCGTTGTGGTCTTGTGGCCACGCGTTTGGGTTTTGGCATTTAGGGAATGGAAACGGAAAATAAAAGAAGCGTGCGATTCTACCATAAACCTCCGTCGTTGTTTTTTCAGCATTAAGGTGACGTCATCTACGTTTTGGGATTGCATTAATTTCTTGCTTGAAGCGCAGCCGCTTGCACCTAACCCCTCTGTGTACTTTGGAAACCTGGACCTGCACACAGGAAAGCTGGACCACCAGGTGTTGGAGCAGACGCTGTACGACCACTTCGTACGCATGGGCCTGTCGACACTGTGACGAGGTCGTTGTATGATCGGTTTGTTGGAGCGCGTCAATCGACGCGTTGACTGAGGGCGGCGAGAACAGTGGAAACGATGGGATCATCATTGACTTGATCTTCTTTCATGGAGTTCAGATACTTGCCTCGCAGCACTATTGTGCTTTGAATGGCTGCTGAAGCGCCGAGCAGAGTGGCTGCCGGAGCACCGCAGCCATCGAAGTACTCGATGGAGCGTGTCCATGTGATTGCATAGCCGCATGGACCTTGACTCGATCACCCAGTGGTGCCCAACTGTGGGACTGCTTAGCCAACTGGGATTACGTGGCTGAGAACAACCAACGGGACAGACAAGGCAAGCGAAGATGTTTGGCGCAAAGGTTGTGCGTATACGCAGCTTGGCAGCGCAAATGACAAATGCTCTTGACATCCCTCTGACAGAGCTGTACGATCGACGCGCTCCGCGTAGCCAATAAAGTCATCCAGGGCGCTCTGTGGAAGTCCCTCAACTCCCTTCATCAATGATCTTGGGGAGAAATAGGTTGGCCACCTTCATGCGGCGAACGCCAACGTTGACCAGCGGCACCAATGGTAGTGGACCATTCGCATGATCATCGAGGTGAATGGCTCCTCGTTTTGGGACTCAAATGTGAGCATAAGTGAGTTGTCTGCGCATTGGATGGAAATGACTGCGCACTGGATGGAAACTCTCTAGTGCTTGGTTCTGATAACACCAAAGTTGGGTGAAAAACAGGGAGAAAGATCAAAGACGACCAATTTTATGCGACAACTTTTTATCACTGACGTAATTAACGTTTCTCGACATGTTTTTCATTTTAGAATTCGTGAGGTGCCATCGTACCACCAAGTATGTCGGCCAACGGTCCTCCTAGTTTTAGGTTTCACTACTTAACCGATTATTCCATTCCGCAGTACGTTGCTGAGGGTGGCAATGCTTCTGTCTGGAGAGCCTCTCGGCCCCACCCTAACAAGCCGGGTGAGCTGCAAGCGGTTGCCATCAAAGTCATTCGTGATATTGACAGCGTGGAGCGCCACCTGTCTATTCGAGGAGTATTTATGCGGCGACTATTTCGTGAAATCTCTCTCATGGCACACTTCGCACAAGTCGAGGGCTTTGTGCACATCCTCGATATGTACATGACAGACGTCAGCAAAGATGTAGCAACGAACCAAGCGATGAAGCCACGAAGAGATCTGTACATTGTTATGCCGTTTATTGATCGGTCTCTAAAAGACCTCATCCAGCTGCCTCTCTTCAAGGGCGGGTTCTCGGAGGGAATGACGCGGTCGTTTGCGAAGCAGCTGCTCATGGCGCTGGCATGCATGGAGAAGTCGAACTGCATTCATCGAGACTTGACGTTAGCGAACGTGCTGGTGGGCGGAGACCACCCCAACTACAAGGACTTTGGGTTATCTCGGGCCTACTTCGACTCCAACGTTGACATCACCAACGTGGACCTCGTGACTCTCCCATACCGCCCTCCTGAGCTCACGTTGAGAAGCCAAGACCTGCTTGCCCCGCTCACAGGACCCAAGCTCCTCGGCAACAAAATTGATATTTGGTCACTTGGCATTATTCTTGTGGAATGCCTCATAGGAAAAGCTCTCCTCGATGATGTGAAGGACGATGTCACGCTCCTCAAAGCAATTGTGGAGCGAGTGGATCGTCCCACTGAACTCAACGATAGAGTCAAGGCGATGCTGACGGAGGCGGGTTTCAATATCGTTCAATATCGTACGTAATAAATGTGCGAGCAGTGTCGTACTCGACATCGCTGACACCATCAAAGCATCGAAGCCAGCAGTATCGCAGGAGTGCGTCGACGTGATCAAAAGCATGCTGCGTTTTCATCCAGACGATCGTAAGTTAGCGACGGAACTCCTTACCATGGAGTGGCTCAGTGGCAGCAGCGAGGCGCCGCCATCGCAAAGCCCCCGAGATAATCTACGCGGGGTGGAGGAGATGTCGTACGAGGAGATGCTCCATAGTATTCACATCATGTGTGGCACTAGTATCCCAGAGCACTGCTTTGAGCTTCCGTACAGCGGCACGCAGCATCGCTAACACACACACAGATCGGCACGAAAGGGATCTCCTGTTTTCTTTTCCTGTTGTTTGTTTTGTCGCTTTGTCTTCCATGAGAGATGTGCACGTGTAGTGGGCTCGTTTTTATTTCTCGCCTTGTGTGGCTTGTGCCGACGTCGTTCCAAAGAAAATATAAAATGGAATTGCTTCAAAACTTTTTGCTGTGTTGTTTCCACCCTTGGATCTTACTTGTTTTTCTTTTTGGAATGAAGTATCATCGAACGATATCGATTTGGCATGGCCGCGACTCTACCGCCTCGGTCCAGCTCCCTGCGTGAAGCTCCTCGACAAAGCGGTCAGGATGACCGAAGCTCTCCGCAAAGTCAAACACGAGCACGCTGGAAGTCTGTAAGCCATTCTGTACAACAGCAATCAGCAGCTCGAAGCCCCGAGCGCAGGCGAAATCAATTGTCGCCGGATGGTCGCCGCAGTGCGCCCTCCGATGTAGAATTTGGCCGCCGTCAAAGCCGCCAAACACCTGTTCAGGACGGCAGTGCTGGAGGAGAGCGTAGATCATCCCCTAGCCTTGACATGAGCAGGAGCAGAGCATCCCCAGCACTCGGCCTCGATCGTGCCATTAGCGTCGGTAGTCGAGGCAGCGGCGGCGACACTCCACAGAACTTTACGTTAAAGAGGACCATGACCCGTGTGTTTGGTGGTGCCACACCTCCCGGCAACATGGGTCTCGAGACATCGTCCCAAAGAAGTGGTAACCACATGATGTTCTCGCATCAGTTAGGCACAAAGATTTCCCGATCCATCGTCAAACCGAAGCGCATGATCGGCGAGGAGGACCGCGTCTGTTTGGACTTGATCAAATGCTGCTCCATGATGGAGGGGAAGTGGAACGTGACGGCACACGCGACTCTCAACGGCGCGGCGCAGTCCATCTTGCAAACGTCGTTGGATGTACTACGCAAGCCTGAGGCATGGCAGTCGTGGTGGAACAGCCTCACAGAATCTGCTAAAGGATTGGAGGAGATTGCCCACCGGCTGTACTTGGAGAACAGCAGCGAACGTATGAGTGACTACGACAACGATCCAATGCACCCCGTCGGCACGTCGCGGCTCCACGAGCGGACTCAGACGATGCTGCATGTGTGGCAGAGCCCAGAAAGCGCAAAGCTTTTTGCCCAAGGGTGGACTCGCGCGTGGCAAGCCCTCTTGGAGCATCGCATCGAGGGCATCTTTGTCCCTTTCACTGTCCTGTTCTGCATTGAGGGGCGGTATGTGTCGGTGACAGCACTCCCTCCCCTCCTGGTCAAAGAGAGTCCTCCGGTGCTACTCCCTGGAAGCCAAGCGGCCAACTCCTCTCTTATCACTACCAGCATCGAACACTTGATGCAAGCCCTGAAACTTCCTGAAGATGTCAAAGGTCTGGTCGTTGCACCTGGATTCGATGGCCGCCACTATGTTGTGTCACTTAAGGAGCTCATCGTCCGACGACTTCCTCCTCCGTTTGAGGATAGCGTCATCCGCACGGAAGCGCTGCACTTGTGCATGCGCGAAAATGCTCTCTCTCAGTCTGACAAATATGTTCTGCGCACCCTTGTTCCCGCCGCGGTGGAGGACCTTGCCAAAGCTATCTTACGTCGTCGGCAAGATGACCGCAGCATTGCAGACCTCACCAAGGACGGGCTGCTTCGGATGGTCCTTCATTCCAACGGCGTTAACATGACACTCCTTCACCACGTCTCCCTCTGCGCCCAGCATCGGTTCTTAGAAACCCAAGAGAATGCATACCGCACCATCATCGATTTGAGCTACACGGAAATGGTTGGGCGTGTACTGAAGCAGTTTGTACGAGTCGATATGATGTACCACGCTAACGAAGGCCGGGACTCCCATGAAGACCGCCTCGACGTGGTGAACCGCTTCGCCCACTTGTTCGTGTCGAAGGACGTTCCTTTTTGGCTGGATTTTGTTCTGCCTGCTGTGCGACACAAGTTTAAGGCCCCAGATACCTTCGAGCTCTCCCACGACCAGGTGCATATTCCTACCGTTTTGCGCATCTGCTCCGCACGTGTTGGTGTGGAGTACGTGCAGCAGCTCCAGAGGTTCGACAAGTTTACCTTCATTTCTGGCATGTGGCTCCTGTGTTGCAAAGCCCCGGATTGGTTGGCCACGGAGTCTCCCCGTACTGCAGAGCAGATCAAGGAACAAGTCATGAGCCTCTGGAAGGAGACGGAGCCGATTGAAAACCCCAAGATGAAGCGTGTCTTCCGTGCGCGTGCCTTCCTTTCCAGCGTGATGCTCAACACTGCCACCCTCGTGGCCAAGGAGGAGTTCGATAAGCTGACGCAGTTTGCAGAGACGCAAGGGGCAACGATGGAAACGCGCATTGAAGATATCCGCCTCACGTCGTTGATGTTAGACATGCGCATGGAGCCGGCAGAGAAACGGAAATTGGTAGAACGGTACGTCAAGAAGGTCAGCAAGTTTCCCAGCGGTAACTTCGGACTTGACGGCGCGCTGATTACGGCCAAGTACATTCAAGCGGTGAACACACTCAAGGCATTAGGGGACGTGCCCCCACTGGAGCTGATCGAGGCGGCCCTCCGTCAATTCGACAGCATCCCAGGAATGAATTTTCCTTTCAGCGTTGTCCACGCCCAAGCATTGGTGGCTGCGGAGCAAGCACTCCCTGGCATCCCAGAGAACATGGTCCCCATCTACCACAAAGTCGTCGCAGAGGCAAAGCGTATTATCGGTGAGCTGCACGGACCGGTGCAGCTAGCAAAGTACATGCACCGCGCCACTTGGGCGATGATCGACTGCCCCATTGTAGAGAGCCACCCAGGAAGCGCGCTGCTGGGTGCCGAAGCATTCCGAGCTCACGTGGCGGCGTATGGCATGGAGGACAATAGAGTGGCTCAGATTGTGTACCTTGCTGGACTACTCCTAGCCCGTCATGTGTCGACACGCATCCCTGAGGCGTCCCAAATCCGGGACTCCCTACGGAAGATATCAGAGAGCATGCGTGTGGTGGCCGCACCAAATCAAATCGCCGTCAGTCGTGCAGGTATTTCCTTGACGATATTGCAACGCTCTGAGATTCTCCTGCGACGGCTCGCTCAAGCGGAGGACTTGGCTCCGGCAGGTTCTGCGGTGATGGAGTTCCTCAAGAGGTTCGGCACGCCATTGTTCGGGTCGTTGTTTATTCAGCGTGTTGGTCGTGGGTTCGAAGACCGCCGGTGGATGGACTGGCTACGCCGTGACACGAGAACTCAAATGCTTCAACGCGTCGGCAGGGGCCTGCTCCACCGCAGGTTCCGCATGCACGCCATGTACAAGAAGAAGATTATGAAGCTCCGAACTATTTTGAACAAATTCGTGCAGCGCACCGGCCGCGGCTTTCTCCTTCGCAAAGAGATGTACAGGGTCCACCTGTTGAGGAGCGTGATGGAGGGTGCCCTTGTACGTGTCCGCCTCTGCCGTCGCCAATGCTTCCTTCATAAACTACAACGTATTGGGCGTGGTTACCTTGGCAGACTACTGATTGCGGCCCCTTATCAAGAAGAGGTCATGCGCCGCACGGAGATGGAACGACAGCGACGCTTGCAAGAAGAACGTGACCGACTCTCAGCCGCCGCTGAGCGATGCCGCCAACGTATGCTGGAGGTGCAGCGCAAGTTGCTCGAGGCGGCGTGGGATCGTGTTCGTGTGTGCATGTCCGATGAGGCTAGGTACCGAGAATTTCTTCTGTTGGAGTCGTACAAAGAGTTTCAAGCAATTGCTCGTGCGTCACAAAAAGATCTGGTGCATCGGGAGGAGATCCAAGCACGCCGGAAAGACGTCTTCGCTTTGGAGATCAGAGCCCGTGAAGACGAGGACAAACGGCTGGCGGCACTCAAAAAGAAGCCTGATCTGCTCCAGCTGCGTCGCAAGCTTCTCCTGGCGTCGCCCATCGCCCCTTTTGTTCAGCAACGATCAGACAGTCCGTTGCACTTTGGGCGTGCCTCCCCGTGGGAGAGCGCCGCGCAACGAGCGGAGTCCCAGTCGAGCTACTACAAATCTCCCTTAGCTACGTTGGACATGGAGCAGCAGTATCAGCGCAGAATGATTCAGCGACAATATATCGACGGCATGGAGGTGCTGCTGATGTGGGGGTTACACTGCCGCATTCAATTATCACGTCACGCCCAGCGACGTAAGACGTCCTTCTTAGCGGAGCTCGAGCGCCGCAGTGCGGGTGCTATGTACAACGACGACAGCATCATCGCAGAGAAACAACTGATGCTGGAACGAGCTGCCATCCGGATTCAATGTGCGTGGCGAAGCAATGTTGCTAGATTCGAGCGACGCTACCGCATCCTGCACCGTCAAACACAGAGGGACCACTTGTACAAGAAATACGTAGAAGACGGGGATGAGGGACGACTTGTCCTTGCGCCGAGCTTGTATGAAACGCTACGCGTGGCTGGACGAAGATGACACAACACACAACGGTGCCACAACACTTGATTGCTGTAGAATAGCGATCGGTTTTCCAACTCCATCGCCAATACGTTGGACACTTCTCCTTCCTGCACTCTGCTCCCCACTTCTTACTCCCCCCGCCCCCCATCACTCGCGCAATATTAAAGCGATCTCCAAAATTCTTCCAATGTCAAAGGAGTGCGCAAAGTTAAAAGAACCATTGATTGAACCACAAAAAGAGTCGTGTGAACAGTACGTTGTGTGAGAGTGTGTACATAGCGTGTGGGACTGTTTCGAACGTATGTCCCGCACTGAACCCGTTACCTGTAGCTGTAAACATCATCAATGCACTCACTTTCTTTGTTGCTCAATGCTTTTCAAAAACATGATGCTCCAATTTTGTGTGCCGTTGATAGACAAAACACCTCACACACCCGTACACACACTTACACAGCACAAGATGAGCGCCGCTTCTATGCTGAATGCCCTTAAGGAGATTGCGACCATATTGAGAGCCAAAGGAACGCCAAACGAAGCACTGTGGGCATCGAGTGGCTTAACGCCTCCTTCACGTTTGAAAGATGTGGAGCACGCAATCGTTGCCCTGCGGAAAACGTTTTCCGTTGAGGCGAAATTGAAGATTGCAGAAGAGGAATTTGCAGCCGCTGAATTGGCTGGGGTGACAGTCGAGGAATTTCGCGAACGAGAAAAAAAAGCTCGTCTACGCGGCACCGCCAAGACAGGCCCAATTGAACGTCGACGAAGGGAAGGTCGTGATTTGAAATTGACAGTCCACAAGCTTGCTCAAGGTGATTTTGATCTCAAGACGGACTACGTTTGATTGTATTCTTTCTCCTTTATGATGTTTGTTGCTGCTTCTCCTATCGGCAAGTTGACTCACCTTTGCAATAGTCAACTGCTACACATGCGTGTGAATCAAAATTGTCTCAACTCACATGGATTGTGCGTCACTGCATCACTGCACATTCTCTGCGAAGTCACGTCTTTCCTTGCTCATTTCGGAAAACAGAAGATTTTCATAGCAGTTCACCGCCGCCGCAGCCATGAGCCAAGAAGCGAAAATGGCTGCCCTCAAGGAGCTTGCTACCATCTTGAAGGACAAGGGTACGCCGCATGAGGAACTGTTGGCACTGAGCGGCTTCCGTTACGTCTGAAAGACGTGGAGCACGCAATCGTTGCGCTGCGGAAGGCATTCTCTGCTGACGCGAAACGACGGGTCGCAGCGGAGGAGGGTGCAGTCGCCTCAGCGGCTGGAGTTACCGTCTATGAGTTGCGCGAGCAAGAAAAGGAAGCTCGTCGACGCCGCGCCGCTTCGCGAGCTACGATGGAGGAGTCCCTCCGTGCACGAGACACGATGGCCCGCCAACGCGGCGCCAGGTCTGGAGTTACATTCAAGGTGTTCCGCACACCGGACAAGAAGCCCGTGCACGCGGCATTGTGAAGACTGTTCGTGCTGAGCGGCGACGAAGCGTGGGTCGCGACGAAAAATTGAGAGTCCACGCGTTTGCTCAAGTTGATGTTGGTGCCTGTGTTTGATTTTTTTCTTATTCTACTACTATTTTTGCGTCTGGCGGCAAGTTGACTCACCTTTGCAATAGTCAACTGCGGCGACGTGTCCGAATAGTTCCACGCGTGGAAGATGTGGAGCATGCAATCATTGAGGAAAACGTTTTCGTTGAGGGGAATTTGAAGGTTGTGGAGAAAAATGAAGTTGCAGCCGCTGGATTGGCGGCGTTGAATTTTACAGTGCTTGCTTAGTGTGAGTGTTGACTTTGCACGAGACACGATGGAGGAGTCCCTCCGTGATCTCAATTCTTTGTGATGTTTTTTTTTTAAATGATGTTTTATTATGTTTGTTGCTGCTTCTCCAAAAGGCAAGTTGAATTGTTTTTACAACTCTTAATCGCTTTACATGCGCGTGGCTGATAATTGCCTCAAGCGCCACACATGGATTGTTCCGTCACGCATTACTTTACAGTCTTTGTATGTCCTTTCTTGCTTGTATTTCATGCAACAGTTTTACCCCACGTAGCCATGAGCCAAGAAAAGAAAATGAATGCTCTTAAGGAGCTCGCCACAATCTTGAAGGACAAGGGAACTCCTGCCCCTGAATTGTGGAAGGCAGGAGGCTTCGCTGCTGCAAAGCGCCTTAAGGACGTTGAACAGGAAATTGTTAAACTCCGAAAGACCTTTTCAGTAGAAACTAAGGCAAAGGGTGCTGAGGAGGAGCGTGCCGAGGCAGAAGCTGCAGGAGTTTCACTTGAGGAACTTCGTGAGCAGCAGAAGAAAAAGCGCGACACCGAGCATCAGCAGGATAAGCGCCGACTCGATGATGAGCGCAAGTCAGGTCGGGAAACGAAGCTAAACGTCACGAAGCTCGCACAGGGTGAGTTCGACCTTCAAACTGACTACGTCGGTGGTGATGACTAATTGTCGTCAATATTCCGATGTCTCGTGGGGTTGTCGCCATCGAAAAGTGTGAACACCACCGCAACGTTTAAGATCCTACGTGAGGCTGTACTCCAGCAAAATTCGCACTTTCGCCCACCGCCAAGTTCACTCCATTCACCCGGTGCCTCTTTATTACCCAACTAATGGTCACATGGGGTGAAGAAGAGACGGTATCATTGCGGCTACAAGTGTAGATGTACTTGTTGATATGTTTTGATAATCCTTTCCTTTATGAATCTTATCGATGGAATGAAAACTACAAGGGCACACGAAGAGGAGAACACATATTGTTACTAGGCAGAACATCGAGTGTCATGTCAGCCCGAAGACTGCGCCCCACCGCTGAGCGGTCCGATGCCGTTTCATATGAGGCGCTGAAAGATCCTCACCTCGAAGAATACTACGCACGTCGCGCTGATGTGCGATGGAACTTAGCGGAGCTTGGACTCGTCACCACGACAAGGAGGGTAGTGGACAAATCCGAAGACAGCATGCGCCTAGTGGACCGAGCCCTCGCAGTGTTAGAGCGACCTGACGCTGCGGCGTCAAGAGAGGCTGCCATCTCAGCGAGAGGGGATCGGATTTCAAAGCATGTGGAGAGCTCCTCGACCCAATCAGCAGCGCGGCAGCAACAGGTTCTAAGTCAATATGCCAAGGAACGCCTCCGCCGAGCAGAGAAGAAGGAAAAACAACAACGGTTTGCGTCTAGCACCACCGATGACATGTGACCGTTGATGTACAATGTACAATAATGAATGTTTTGAATTGATGGTTGCTTGCGCGCTAATCTTCTTTGCGTTGAATAGTGAGTTGCTTTGCTTCATTTTTATTTCGCGCCGTATGAAGGAAACAGTGAGGAGTGCTTTAAGGGTATCCTAGCGAACGTCCGCCAACACATTTTTGTTCATTCAGTTCACTCATTGAAATGGCGAAAGGAAAGCGTGTCGGAAAATACGAATTAGGCCGCACGCTAGGGAGCGGCAGCTTCTCAAAAGTGAAGCTTGGCGTAGATGACCAGGGCGGTCAGTATGCGGTGAAGATCATCGATAAGGAACAATTGATTCGTGAGCACATGGAGGAGCAACTGAAGCGTGAAATTTCTATCATGCGCATGGCGAACCACCCCAACATCGTTCGCCTGTATGACGTGCTTCAGACTCAGAATAATATCTACCTTGTGTTGGAGCTGGTCACTGGTGGAGAGTTATTCGATCGTATTGTCTCAGCCAAGCGCTTCGACGAAGACACTGGCCGTAAGTATTTCCAGCAGCTTGTCTCCGCCCTCCACTACTGCCACAAGCAGGGAATTGCGCATCGTGATCTGAAGCCAGAGAACTTGCTCGTAGATGACAAGGGCAACATCAAGATCACTGACTTTGGCCTAGCCAACATGCAACCCCTCAACAACCCCAACCACCTCATGAAGACCGTGTGTGGCACGCCGAACTATGTAGCTCCGGAGGTGCTCAAGGAACGCGGCTACAACGGACCAACCAGCGACGTGTGGTCATGCGGCGTCATTTTATTTGTGATGCTCGCAGGTTACCTGCCCTTCGACGACCCGCAGCTCAACGCTCTCTTTGCGAAGATCGACAAGGGCGAGTACCGCATGTGCCGAACGTTCTCCGATGGAGTGAAGGACTTAGTCACCAAGACCATCGTGGTGGATCCTAAGCAGCGCATTACCCTAGAGGGCGTTATCCGCCACCCGTGGTTCCAGAAGAACTTCGATCGATCGGTCTATGAGGCCTTTAACGGCACCACCGCCCAGCCCGACGTTGTCAAGGACTGGTCGGAGAAGGTGGAGAAGGAGGTAGACTCCAAGAGCGACGCTGCGCAGGGCAGCTCCGTGGCAGACTCCCAACTTGGCGCGTTCGATTTGGTGGGCCTGCTCTCGATGAGCACCATGACTCAAATGACCACCAGCAGGCCGGTCATGAAGGTCTACACACGCTTTATTATTGGGCTCAGTGCCGACAAAGCGAGCAACGCTGTGGTGGATGCACTCAACTCCCTTAGTGCCTCCCCAAAGACCAAAGACAATCGAGAGATCAAGGCGTTCTTGAACAAGCAGAAGGGTCTCCTGACGATTGTGGTGAATATGTACCCACTTGTAGACGACGGCTTCTCCATGGTAGAAGTACGAAGAGGAAGAGGAGACACCTTCGACTTCCACGACTTGTATCACGCACTGATCCACACATTGGGCCCCGTTGTGCGCAGCAAGAGCACCGTTGCGGAGTCCATTGAGCAGGGCAGTGCAGAATGATGAGGAGATCCATCACATCAGACGAAGTGTTGTGGACTTGCAAGGTGCAACCCACACACGTGTTGGCCGCTCTATTTGTATGGTAGCTTCCCTCTTTGTATGGTAGCTGCATCTCTTGTTCTTCAATTGGTTTATGTGTGTTGCTGCACCCAAAGCATGTTTAACCTTCCCCCTACCTCCTCAAAGGCGATGCGAGGCCTTTCGTGCATGGCGACGAGAACATTTTCACTGCGCTCCTCCTCTCGCTCGCATCTCTCCTTTGCCCCCCTGCTGCCTGCGTGATGAGCGGCTGATGCAGCGTAGACATTCAACAACACAGAACATGTATGATTCCATCCCTCTTTTTTTTTTTGTTTCAATACTAAAGACGCGCTTTTTTTTTTTTGTAAAAAAAACAACAACAACAAAACAATCAAAACCAAACAAAACATCACACGCAACCCCTCTGACTGACGAAAGGGAAATACGAGAAGACTGGAACAATTGACACAAACATTTTTTTGACGTTGAATGGCGTCGCTAATGTTCTCTGCGTGCAAGGAGGAGCAAGGAGCAGCCAGCATATGGCCACGCGCAGATGTGTATGAAATTTCAGCATGGGTTGCAGTAGATCAATAATCATGCGTTCTACTTTTATCCGCATTGCTGTTGCATTGTGACATGTTGAAAATGATTTGATGTCTCTACTTCACGCTAGGTAACAAAGAGAGGTTGTGATGCACCCCATGATGGCTATTATTGCAGTTGCGCTGTTGACGTCTGCTGCCTTGGCTGCCGAATTTGCTGTGCCTCCCCAGAACCTTTTTACGGCATTTTATCGCAATGAGCTGACTGATGCCGTCGAAGCTGGTTTCACCTTAACGCCTGATTCGTCAAGGCCCTGCGCATCGATTGCAGTGCACAATTTGGGTGTGAATGCGACAGGATGGGACGCAGTGTATGTCACCGTTCCTGCGGAGTTTGCAGACTCTGATAACGCTACCGTGGTGGCCCAGGGGTATTATTGCGCTGGGTACGCGGAGGGGTACAGCACCGGTGCCCGCATCTTGCAGCAGCACTGGAACATGGAGATCACCGACGAATGGAATGATGCAATTCCGGAGACGCGGATGTGGATCAATAACCACACCGCCTACATGGACGCGCAAGTGGCAGCGAACCCAACCGATAGCTATTGGCAACAGGTTGGGAATTTCTTGACGCAGCTCAAAGGTATGCACGCAGGCTACACTGCTTGGGCAGACGGTCAACTTCCCTCTGCCAACACTACCCCGCTGGAGTTTTTGGATATTTTCCTCATTAACTTCGTCTTTGAGTTCTACGACGTGGCTACCGCAATGGAAGTCCTCTACCCGCCCACGATGCGTTCCCTGGTGCCATCTGCGGCTGGATCCGGGGTGTCCCTCACGCCTCGCACGGAGAGAGGCCGCCGTGTGTACGGCTCCCATTGCAGTGCACTGATTAAGAAGACAGACGACGGAGATCTTATCATGAGCCATAACACGTGGTCTACGTTTGAGTCTATGTTGCGCCAGTACAAAACGTACGTGTTCGGCAGCGCCTACAGCGTATCGTTTTCCTCCTACCCCGGCACGATTCACAGCGGTGATGACTTCTACGTCCTTGGCTCAGACTTCACCGTGCAGGAGACGACCAACGAGAACAACAACCCAGTCACCACCGCACCGTACGTCGACGCACTGGCAGTCTCGGAGTTTATCCGTGTGATGGTCTCAAATCGCTTTGCCACCAACGGTAGCCACTGGGCCGATCTGTTCTGCAGCTACAACACTGGCACGTACAACAACCAGTGGATGGTGGTGGACATGGCCAAGTTTACGCTCAGCATGGGCACCGTGACCAATGATACATTATGGATCATCGAACAGATGCCCAACATGTGCAAGAAGGGCGACCAGTCCGCTATTCTGGAGTCTGCAGGCTACTGGGCATCGTACAACCGGCCCTTCTATGCAGACGTCTTTGCGTGGGGCGGGTTCCTCGCTCACGAGCAGGAGTACGGCACTCTGTTCTCGTACGCAGATAATTACCGCGCTAACATCTTCCGCCGCAACGAGAGCCGCGTCACCAGCGTGGAGACCATGAAGGACTTGATGAGGTACAACGACTACCTACACGACCCCTTCTCCATCGTCCCCAACTGCACCAACTGCAGCCCGGTGTACTCTCCTTACTTATCCATTGCGTGCAGAGCTGACCTCGTCCCCCGCAACGCGAGCTACGGCGTCATGGATCAGTTTATTGGGCAGTACGACACCGCCGCCATCGATGCGAAGATTATTTCTGCGTCGTTGATGCGCCAGCCCACCGTCTCACCGTGGATCATCAGCAGCCCTACGTACGGTGGCAGCTCAAACATTCCGCCGTTCCGCTTCAGCACCAGCTTGTACAACCAGTCGCGCCATCAAGGCATCCCCGACACGATGAATTTCGATTGGCTGCAGTCCGATGCTGCATTCAACGGCGCACCTTCAGTCAACCCGAACGCCGCCACCGCCGACATCGGCTCTCTTTCTGTGCATTACAGCACCACCAACTACTCCAATACCAACTTCGCGGAGAGCCTGTACTACTTGTTCGTATCTGTCTGCGCAATGCGCGGCGCACCACTTCCGAGCCGAGAGCTCATCTTGGCGATGACTCAAGTGCAAGTCAGCAGCCGCTATGGCTTCAATTTGTATGTGGTTCCGTTTCACTTTATCGCTGTCGATCAACCCGCAGCTGCGCCAGCACCAGCACCAGTGAACGCGACCCACCTCCTTGCCGTAGGAGCCGCCGCCTCCGTTGGCTTCTCTGTGCAGGATGCCTACAATGCCCTGCTCTTCGCCTCCGATGCGGAGCTGTCGACCGTTGGCATCAGCAGCGTGACGTACACGACCACAACGACAACTGACCCCGACGAGACCCCTCACAAATGGACCTGGATTCTGGGCACGTGCGTCGGTGGCGTGGCACTCGTAGCGCTCATCGTCGTGGTGATTCGGCGGAAGGTAGGCGGCGGAGGCTACGAGCATGTCCGTGAAGATGGAGACTTGTCTGCCATGAACAAGTTCGACCAGGCATAATCTCAGAACTCGCCCTTTCTTCTTGTGTACAGTGGCTGTTGCTTTGTTGAGGCGTGCCAGTGGCCTCCACACGATGGGTAGCCAACACAAAAACACAAGAGATGCAGAGGGGGAGCAGTAGCGTTGCACCATACATACAACATTAACAATTGAAGTTGTTTCTCGAGGAGAAAAAACTTGCCTGCCGACATGAGCATACATTTCCTTTCTCTTTGTCGTCTTTGCATGCTTGGGAAGGAGGAACCATATATCAACAGATGCATTGGAAGAGAAGCAATGTTTCACTTCTATCCCTGTTGGAGTGGGCAGGAGGGAAGGCACCTCGCGTGATGGCTGGGGAGCTGGAAGCTGTTGTGTTCCACCCTCAACCACAAGAGCGTACGTCGTCCTCACGACGCGCATTTCGCGAGAAGAAAACGACCGCTCCTCGATCGTGTGGAAGCGGCTACGTGATGCCCACACGAGGTATCATCACTCACGCACCTATTGCCCGAGGTGAAGTGATACTGGAGCTACCGTTGACACGTGCATTGCATGCAACTGCTGCCGCCTCCGTGCTTTCAGAGTGGGGCACATCGAACAATGCACTCACCACACGTCGCAACGGTACTGAGTTGTGTAGGATCATTGGCGACCTCAGTGCACCAGCAACGCCGCTTCCGTGCATTGACTCCCGCGAGCCGCTGCTGCTAACTGCCGCCCTTGCCGTGTTGCGCGAGGCAAAGTTACTGGAGCGCGACGGTGTGTCGACGAACCGATGGTCTCGCTGGGACCGATACATCGCTTCTCTCCCACCAAGAACGACACCTATCATCGCATCGCTGTACTCTGTAGACAGTGATGGGGCAGGATCCACGAACACAACAATGGAGCGACGCTTGCGCGCTGGTGAGGTGTCGCTTCCGCTTCTTGGGTCTTCCGCTGAGCCGACGGCAGCGGACAAAAAGCAACTGATGCTCGCTCAGCTGCGGAGCGGTGCGTTGGCAACAAGTGAGGTTGGTAGCGGAGCACTTGCGTCTTATGTTGCTCCAGCAACTGTCGTTGAAGTCGTCCCAACCTCCAGCATTGCTACCAGTTTCTACAGTGGCGACTTGGTGCCTCGTGGTGGAGTGCAGTCGCAGCGTGTGGTGGAGGTGCCGGCCTTCTTAGGCCATGTGCAAGATATGAGCCGCACGCTGGACGCAGAGGTACTGTCCAGAATGGTCCCTGCGCTGGCGACGTGGCATGATGTCAGTACCACGCCGGCACCATTTTCAGTGGACGACGACGATGAGAGATGTGAGAGTGCGAAGGGCCGCTGGGCAGCGCACGTGGCGTGGGCGCACTTCATGGTCCGGTCCAGGGCAAAGTGGGTCAAGTTGCACCCACAGCTCACCTCCCAGCGCTCGTGTGTGTGTGCTCCCATTGCAGACTTGATCAACCATGACGGCGTGCATCCAAACGTCACCTTCGTGGAACGACCAAGTACAAATAAGAATGGCACAGAGTACGGAACTCTTCTTATGGTCGCGTCGAGGCCCATCGAAGCACATGAAGAGCTCACCAGTGATTACCACGATGATGTCTACTACCCAGAAACCCCAACCCCTGTGGCAGGAGGAAAACGGACCGCCGATCGCCACGCGGAGTTGATGCGAGAGATTGAACAGGAGCAACGGTATGAGATGGTGCCGTCTGGGAAGGAATCGGCTAGGCATCAGACGACTGCCTCGTCGTCGTCGTCGTCGTCGCGTCGTGGCCCGTCCATCCCAAAGTCACATTCCAAGATTGCTGCAGCAATGAAAGATGAAGCTGCATCTTACGGCGATCGGTCTTTTTCATCCCCGCACGAGAAGAAACGATTTTTAAATCGTCGGCATGCCATGTCCCGCAAGGAGGGTGCTGTTGCCGACGCTGAATGGGCGTTCCGATTTGGTTTTGTGAAGAGTGCGGCTGAGAAGGAGGCCGATGCTTCGTGCATGTGGGACAATGGGTTGAAGGAGCGTGTTGCACGCCTCACTGACATCAGAAGGAAAGGAGAGCCAGGTGAGTTTGTTGTGGGTGTTCCTGAAGGGCTGCACCACTTGCACGCAGAGCGAGAGAGGCTGCAGCGTGAAAAGTTTCAAGGAAAGACAATCTTTCCTCCGCAGAGGGCATAAGTTGAGTTCGGGTGGTCTAGTTTTGCGTTCTCACTTGTGATGCGCGCTCCACAATTTCAGTTGATTAGATTCCAATGAAATGTGCTTCTCAATGCTGCTACTCGTTGTGTGTTTTGTACATGCCAGCAAAATCCAACACAAGATAGTTTATGGGGAACCAACAAAGCGATGCGGGCGAGACGGCAAGCCCTAAGAACAAATCAAATGCCTCCGCCTCCACCAACGGCACTCCGATGGTGCTCAACGTGTACAATTTACAGAGACCCAAGAAGGCAGGAGATCAATCCGTGAATCAGATGTTAGGCTTCGGCTTCTATCATTCTGGCCTCGAGATCTTCGGCAAGGAGTGGTCGTTTGGCGGAAATCCTATGGCAGAACCTGGACAGAGCGGAATCTTCGCTGCGGTCCCCAAGATGGTCCTGCCCAAGGATCAGTTTCATGAGTCTGTGACCCTTGGCCTCTTGCCAACCTCCTTCACGGAGCAGTCACTCTTCGCTATCATTAACGAACTTCAAAAGGATTGGGCCGCCGTGAGTTATCACCTCCTTGCACACAACTGCAATCACTTCACGCAGGCGTTGCACGACGCCATTGTTGGTGCGGTGACCATCCAGCGGAAGGTGGATATTCCGTCCTATGTGAACCGAGCTGCGAGGGTCGCTGACTTCTTCGTGCCAGACGCATTGTATCAGTCGATGATGAAGCGTGTGCCTCAATCCAACGGCTCCGGTGGCATGCACGCCCCTCCCCCCTCACCGTCGCCTCCAACGTCCACCACAACTCAAGCGGCTCCACAAGATGAGCATCCTATCCCTGCTGATCGGAAAGAGTTGGAGGTCATGCCGGTGAGGCAGCTGAGGACACTGATGTGGGTGCACGGTGTCTCATCCGATGGTTGCATTGAGAAGAGTGAACTTGTGGATAGGCTGATGGCACATCGGCTGAGAAAACAACAAGCCAATGCAACGCGGTGAAAATGGCGGGCTTTTTTTGTTGATACCCCAAAGGGGGTCATGAGATGTTGCTTATTTGTTGCAATGCTTTTTTTTCAGAATCGCTTCTTAAGAAAAAACAAAATGCCCTACCTCGATCATGATGATAAAACTTCTTTTGATTTGTTACGCCGAGAAAGCACAACACAAAACAAAGCCCAGTCATGTCCCTTCCGCTCTTTACGACACTCTCCGCCGTGCATACGATACCATCTACCACTCACTTTGTGCTGATTCGTGGCGGCAAAGCGTTTCCCATAGCGTCCAAGCATCTTTATCGCTTTCGATATCTTGACGAGTGGTTTAGGGTGCAGGCAGAGGACGATATTGGCCTTCTCGCTTCATCCAACGTGCTGAGGCAGGTTGACATTGAAGAGGATCTGTTCACGGACGATGCTGTCGCTATCGTGGCTGGGTACTGCCGGCTTCCCACCTACACGCCCTCCGCTGATATTCCTCGTGATGTAGATCGCTTCTTAGAGCGCATTACTGAGGCAGAGAGAACATTCTTGAGCAATGTTCTCACGCCCACTGCACCTGAGCAAGGGAGCACCACACTGCGTTTCTCGTTTGAGGCGTTGAAGCTGGCTGAATTTTTGCAGTGCGATGACTTATTGGCGCTCTTATCTGGCTTTGTTGCCACTCGGCTGAACGGCAAGACGACCGAGCAAATGCGCGCTCTGCTGATGATTCCGAGTGGAACTCCAGATGAGCATCTATTTACGGAAGAGACGCTGTACATGTTACGTGCGGAGGACTCGTGGAATCAGTAAACCGAATTCGATTTGTGTTTTTGTTGCTGCATCGACACATTTGTTGCATCACTCTCTACCTTCCCTCTCTACGCATCACTCTCTACCTTCCCTCTCTACCATCCCTCTCTACGCATCACTCTCTACCGTTCCATCTGCACGGCTGCACATTGATTTCTATTTCTTGCGTTATGTGTGTTAAGGAAGGCATGCTTACCAACGATGGTATTGATACTCTTTTCGACGACTGTGCGCGCGACTTAAAACGTGCGCTGATATTGACTGAGGATTGTGTTTCCAAAACTCAACACAGCACAAGATCGTCCATTGCAGAAGAGAATGTTCAGCAAGATGACACGGCCTCCAACGAAATCGCAGCAGCTCTTTTGCAATGGAAAAGGGAGCTGACTATTCAAGATGTTCTTCGTCGCGTGCTTGACGTCGTCGTACGGATGCACCAACAATCCACATCAGCCACTGCGTCCCCAACTGACGCCCCACAGAAGGTTTTGAAGCGGTGGTCGGCGGTCATGCAGCAGCTCTTGACGTCGCTGGCTGCAACATCGTCAACGTTGACGGCATCCACCACCCGCCCACAAGCAATGACATCCGATGTGGAGCAGTTCCTCATCGCAGTTCTTAAGTACGTGTGGTCGACCGTCATGCTGCACGTCTCTTCTGTCCTCGTTACTGCAGAAGAACGCCAAAAGTTGCCGATCTTGCCATGGCTTGTGGAAACATCTAGGCTCGGCTCACTCCTCATCCAAGGACGCCGTACTGCAGCAGTAGGCAATCAATTTCCCGATGGGTCTGCTGGGATGATCATCTTGCACGTACTGCTTGACCTCTCGCACACACCAGAGCTGAAGCTGAAAGAAAACTCATCGTTGGTGCTCGGAGGGTACGCCTCATTGGTGCGGGCAGTTGTTCTTCACGCACCGGCTGACGTCAGGCAACGCGTTTTAATTCGTGAGCCTATTGTAGACACCTTCGCTTCCAAAGTACGTGCGCTGTTTTTAGACGGCACTACAGCCGGAGCGACCTCCTCCGCTAATGCAGTGGCCAACATCAAATTTATCACATCAAGCTGCGGCGGCCCCGAGTGTGGCACGTTTCAGCGAGAGATGTGGAGTGCAATACTAGGAGCAATGGAGGGTAGCTGCGTGGGCAAGGGAGTATCGGTGCAGGCATCCCGGAGAGGTTTGGCGTCGTTTGTGCATTCAACCGTTTACTTGCCCATCTTTGGCGACACGAGTGTGAGAGACGACAACGAGGCAACGATGCTGACCGCCGAGTACCGCCTCCTCCGTCTGATTGGAGACCTGGGGGAGTCGGAGCTTCACTTCACCAACAATGAGGATGAAGGGCCTGAACGTCACCCCGCCTCCCGGCACCAAGAGTTGAACCGGTTGAAGTACAAGGCGTTGCTTGACAACAACAATGGCGTCCTTACGATGGACCTTGTGTCGCAACTTGTACGTGACCGTGGCGTCATGATCGAAGCCACCCCCGCACGGTCTGACGGTGGGCTCGTCGTGTTTCGTATGTTTCTGCCTGATGCGTCCAGCTCTTTGGCGCCCGCCTCGCGGGGTGCGGGGCGTCTGATGAAGTTTCAAGGGAAACAGCAATGGGTGTTTGTGGAGAGGGGGATCCTGCACGTGAAGCGTCAAGGCGGCACCACGTACACTATGGTGGCGTCAGTAGACGAGCTCTTACAGCCGTTTCAACAGTGACGGCGACAAATACTAAGGGGCGCTTTGTTAGAGTGTTGGGCGTTTATGAATTCAGTGAATCAGGCTCTAGTTGTTACTTGTTCCTCGTTCCTTGTTTTGCTTGTAGTAGAGTGTCAGGTTCACACATCATGGCCCTTTCAACCCGAATTATCAAAGAGACGGAGAAGCTTCAACGTGAGGCACCCCCAGGCATCAGCGCGAGCCCCGCAGCAGACAATGCTCGATACTTCAAAGTAGTCATTGCTGGACCACCACAGTCTTCGTACGAGGGCGGAGTGTTCAGCTTGGAGTTGTTCCTGCCAGAGGAGTATCCCATGGTCCCCCCAAAGGTGCGGTTCCTCACGAAGATCTACCACCCCAACGTAGACAAGGTGGGCCGCATCTGCCTCGATATCATTAAGGACAAGTGGAGCCCTGCCCTTCAAATCAATAAAGTCCTGCTCTCCATCCAACTTCTCATGTCGTCGCCTAACCCCGATGATCCGCTTGCTAATGATGTAGCGGAGCACTGGAAGAAGGATGAGCAGGACGCAATGAAGACCGCCCGCCTGTGGACTCAACGCTACGCAATGCAGTAAAACCAGCGGTGGTGGTGCTGCGCATCACGGGCCGATATATCGTTCGAGGCGTTCGGTCGATGAAGAGTAGTCGAAGAATATTCAGGTTCGGGAAAAGAAGTGAACAGTGTTTGTGATGCCGTTGAGTGAGAAGTACACGCACGCGCAGCTGAAGTGGTTAGCTAGCGCATTTGCTCTCATCGTATGTAGGGTGGACTCAGAGCGAGTCGTTCGAATCACTAAAATATCAAGAAGAAAAAAGCAGGCAAATTCTTTTCAACCCATTGCTTCGAAGAATCCTTTTAACTTTGGTGTTTTTCTTTTTTTGTTCGTTGTTTTGTCTGGCATAGTCACGAGAATAGCACATCAAAACAATATCTCAGTGCCAACGAAATGAACCTCGACGACCGAGGGGATGGAGTCGCCTTCAACTACGTTGACTTCTTGACCTTGGCGGAAGAGTGCGAGGAGATGTACATCAACTTGCGTCGGTGGGAGGCGAAGAAAGCCCGCTGGGATGCGCAAGAAGCCATGTCTCGAACAGAACTGGAAGAGTTGCGGCGTGGCACTGACGTACTTCGAGCAGAGAATGGAAAACTTCGAACGGCCTTCGCTGAGCTTGCAAAGAACGCAGACGCCGCCTCTGTCACTCAACTGTCCGAAGAAGATGAAAGTTTGCTGTCTTCCAATAGCGCAGTTGCCGTTGCTGCATCGACGGAACCAGTAGTGAGGGAAGATATTCACATGCATATTTTAGAGGTTCACAAGAAGTTGCGTTCCATCAATCGAACCAACTTCTCTGTCTTTTGCGGGGACGTTCCAAAACTGATGACGGAGATTCTCCCCGTATTGCGTTCCGTGAAGCCGGACGCAGAAAACGCCCTTGCCCTTACGCTTGATATCGTCGAACAGTTGGCGACGTGTCTGAGCTGGGCATGTGGTGTGCAGAATCGTGGTCCGTCACGCGGTGTGTCGCCGCCGCCTGCCCTTGGCCCGTTGCCAAGCTCTCCCACGTTGTCGGTGCCGGCGTCGGTGAGGTCAGAGAAGAAATCGACGTCGAGGTTGGAGCTTCCGCTGCCAATCATGTCTCGCACATCATCGCCTACACCAGGCATTCTTCACAAAGCAACACCAGGCTCGTTGCATTCCGTGGCGTTGTTGCACAGGGAGCCTCGCACGTTAGCGGATCTCGATGCAAGCCTTCCATCACCCCAACCTTCTCCCCGCACCACCAGCGTGATGCCTCACCCACGGAAGCACCCAACGTCGCCAAGGAGCAGTAAGGTCACTGTGCCTCCGCTGCAACGTAGCCTACCGACTCCATTGGCAGTACCATCTCACATGCTGCCTTCGCTACCCGTCCCAAGTGCGCAGCGGACGCACTTGAAGCCTACTTCATCTCCTGCACCACGGTTGCTGCTCGACGAGGACGACGTCCTTCCTGCGAGGAAGCCTACAGTCGCTTACGCCGATCACCAGGAACCAGCAATTTTAGTTTCGAGAAAACGGACGTCGTCTTTAGGAGTCACGAACTCAAATAAGGATAGAAATAGTGAGGTTCCATCAGAGCTGCAATTGGCCCCTCGTCTTCACGACGCTGTAGGACTCACCACTTTTAGTGCGCGTGATGCCCCGCATAGCTCTCCGTTGACCCAAAAGGAACCGCGTCCGCTAGCTGAGCGCAGCCCTAACCACAGCACACCACCCCTGAAGCGCCACCGCATTGAGGGCCTACCTTATCAAAGCCAACTGCACCAAGACACAACGAGTGACTTGATGGGATTCTAGAGAAGAGTTCTGTGTATCTCATAAAGCGTACAAGACAACAAGGTTATGGAGCAAAACTGCTTGATACTATCATAGATGCACACTTACATTTTGTCTACCACCGCAAAATAAGTAGGAGAACTCTGAATTACGCACGTAACCGTGGTAACTACATTTCATTTTGGACGTGTTTGCTTTCTTTTGGTTTGTTGTTTCACAAACGTAAGCTATATCGGCCTCCACAACAGTTCGAAGCAGGCAAGTGCATTGTGGGACAACTTGCCCGCGTGCCTCTAGAAACGATCCATTTTTCTGCCAAAGAATCTACTTGTAGTCATCGTCAAGAATGTCGTCGTTTTACACCATTCTTAAGAGCTCTGCGTCGTTGCGCCACTACGGCTCAGTTTTTGAAAGCGCCCGCGTCACAGCGGAAGCAATTTTAGAAAATCCCACGAGAGCAACAGCAGGTATTCGCTACATGCTCGCAGATCTCCCCCCAATTGTGACAACCGCAGCCAGTGTCCACCCATGCCCCGGCCTGATTGACCGCATTGCATTTCACGCTCCGAAGCTTTACCTCCTTTTGTTCCAGCAAGTGAACAATGAGCACCCTAACGAAGCAAACGTCCATGACCACGTTATCACATTAATTACCGAGCTGCAGGAGACGTTAAGCTCTTGCAATTCTGATGCAGAGTTCGTGGATTTCGCAATGAGTATGCTTGACTGTGCCAATGATGTTGCGGAACGCTTTGCCCCAGTCTTTAGGGCGTTGGTTGACACCCAACCCATCATCGACACGTCATTCTCCTTCGACCTCGAGCCCTCAAGCCTGTATGCACTGCAACTGGCCAGAGGTCTCAACAAGCGGCAGGAGGGTTACCGAATGCTGAAACCCCTCGTCGGAGTCGATGGTGCGTTTGTTCGTACGATCGAGACAGCCCCCGAGTGGCGCTGTGAGACAGCACTGATAAAAGCGTACCCCGATTGCAGCGCCAAAGTAGCAGAGTACATTGTCGGCGTGTGCTGCCGCTTGGACGCGGAACGCGGGGTGGCATCGAGCAGGGAGGAATGGTCCTTTGCTCGCCGGGTCCACTTTGCGTGCCCTGAGGCGCTTCTGTATGTGCTTGAGAACACAGCGGAGGAGATCGCGGAGATTTACGCCAGTTTCGAGATCGATGGACTCGTCGACGATGTCATTGGTAGCGGCCCAGACGATGCTGCTCGGAGGCTTGCTGCTGGCGTTATCGCTGCCCTCGTCCTCACCTTAGAAGCGATGCGAGAGGGGAGGCTGGAAAGGAGTGCGTCGTTCGAGGAGCGTATTGCTGTCCTGATGCCGTCAGTCTCGCTCGAGAGCAACGTAGAAGAGATCTTAGACTTGCTGGACTCTGGGCTGTCTATCGAAGAGATTGCAGACATTAGTGGGACGTCCACCAACGACGCATGCCTGTTCATCGGGGTTGCACGGTCTCAGAAGGCGATGGCAACGGACTTGGACACCGACGAGCTGTGCGCGGTGGTGTCGCTGTGGGCCGGTCTCGGCTGCGTCCTGCCTGGAGTGATGGACCTGCTGATAAAATACAGAAGTGATGATGAGGGATGTGCTGCAGGCTGTGTCGCCAACGCCGATACGTTCAGGAAAGACTTCGTTGCTCTCTACCCTCAAGCGAAGAAAAATGACGCCGAGCGACACGTGTGGAGGCTGCTTGAGGTGGCGCGTGCTCTGGCTCCGCGTCCTCTGGTGGCGGCAGCGACCACATCGCCCTTGAGCTCAGGCGATGGTGTGCCAAGTGACAACAACGAGGTCACAAATACAAACGGCGATGTTGCCGCCCCTGGTCCCATGAGTCGACTGAGTTCTGGTCTCATCGGAAGGATCGTGACAGAGGACAGTACATTGCAGAGCGTTGGTGCGCGACTTGCTGCCGCCGCGACTCTTAGCGACCATGATGCGGCGGCAGTGCATGAGTTTATCAAGAGTAAGTATCCCAATTTTCCATCAGGAGCATCCCCACAAGTTCGAGGCGTTGTCATTGCGATCAGAAATGACATAAACCGACTGACCGCAATTCATCAATCGTCGAAGAGCGGCACCGCTACGACAGCAGACGTTGCCTCGATGGACTTGACCACGTTGGGAGCCATCGAGGACTCAATTAAGGAGATCCACGGTGTCCTTTCAGATACCTTGGAGACTCAAGTCGAAAAAGCATTACAGGTGCTGTTTCCGAAGTTTCCCACCGGGGCGTCTCCAGCCGAAAAGAAAAGGATTGTCGCTATTCGTGCACGTTTCCCTAGTAAGGAATAGGACGGCGCGAAGTGGTTCCGTACAAGAGCCCGTCCTGTACAAGAAGTGGTCCGTCCTTTCTTTTCACTTGATCTATTAGTCTGATGGCAGAACACTACATTTGGAGCACTATTATCTGTGTTGCACGTACAGTTTGCAAGCCGAAGCCAACATTTCCATTTGAAGAGACAGCGAAAACGATTTCCTAATGTAAACGCAGTCAGATTTCCATTTTCTTTTTGTTCTCTATTCAAAGAAAGATGTCTGACCACGATCATGATGAAGTGCCCCCTGCGGTGGAGATCGAGGAGGGAGGCCCGTCTCACGAAGAAGCCGCCCCCGACGCACTTGATACTACCGTAGAGGGTGACGAAGCAGTGGCAGCAGCAGAGGCTGTGGGCGATCACACGACAGAGGGCGAGCAGGAGCCACCTACCGAGCAGGTAACCGAAGTGGAGGATGTAGCAGATAGTAGCATTGCTGCCGAGACTGATAACGCTGCTGCGGAAGCTGCTGATGCTTCAGTCGGCGCTGAACAAGTAGCGACTGATGCAGAGCAGGTACCAGACGAGGCAAACGATGAATCACATCCTGTAGAAGAAGTTGCTGTTGAGGCTGTAGAAGAGGCTGCCGTAGAAGCTTCCGTCTCTGTGGAAGAGCCTGTTGTTGACACTTGTGCCGAGGAGGCCGCCCCAGTTGAAGAAACAGCTGAAACCAACGAAGGAGAAACCGCAGTGCTCGAGGCTGCTCCCGCCGATGACATCGAAGGCGACGTTGATGCAGCGGAGGTGCCAGGCGACGCTGCTGAGGCTGAAGCCGAGGTCGACGAGAGTATTCAGGAGACGTACGAAGCTGCTGCCCCCCAGCCGCCTAAGGTGTATCCTCGCATCGTGCGGCCAAAAAAGACAGCAGTCAAACCTGTCGACCCCGCTGCTGCTGTCATAGCTGGCAGCTGGACGACCACCGCCCTCTCCCACGACTTTACGAAGACAGAGGTACGCACCAACGGGATTGATGCTGCAGTGAAGAAGGGCCGTGTCAATATTCCCAACAATGAAGACTCGATTCAAGTGAAGGAAATGACAGGGGACACCAAGGGCATGCAAACACTCTACACCCGCATGCTGACCACCAAGCAGTGGTGGTAGGGAGGGTCGAATGTTGTTCGTGTACTTTCCACACTTTGTGGAGATTTATGTGTGTGTGTTTTTGAGCCAAAGAAATGAAATTTATGTTGTACATTTTCAAACGCACACACACCTTCGTATCTGCGTGTCTTGCCTCTATAGGGCTCAACCTGTGACACCTTCCTTTTGCTTTACTTTGCATTATTGAGCAGGATGACTCGCCCCGCAACTGCTGCGTCGTCAGCGGCGCCGCTACACGATCGCAGTTGGACGCCGTCTATTTCAGAGGCGTCCGCCTCTGCGACCACATACCGCATCGCAAGGGAGCGCGTCCGACCATCGTCATCAACCTCCAAGACAACCTCAGACCTTAACGCCATGATGGCAGCAACACTGCTACGAGCACAAGAGCACGCGACGGAGGAGGAAAGGCGAAGGGATGAAGAGAAGAGGCACAAGTCTCCCTCCCCACCAATCGAGCCCGTATCCCACATGGAAGCGGACGGTAGTGCAACCCCACGCAGGCCATCTCATCTCCAATCAAGCCCGATAGCAACGCGTTTGACGCCCTTGCATCGCCTCTGTTGAACCTCGACGACTCAGGGAACCTGACCTCCTCCAACGAAACGACGGCGGCGAGCAACCCACCCCCGCCCTCGGGGCCTGTCATCGTTAAAGTCAACAACAAACTAGTCCCAATCCTGCCCATGGAGCAGCTGGTTCCCTCAGACAAATTCCGCCATCACCCTGAAGCGTGGAACCAGCGAGAGGACATCACAAAGTTGTTGCAGAAGGATCCCAGGCTTGGGTATGGGCGGCGTGTCGTGCCCGTGGCGTTGGTTCAGCACCGCATCGAGTCTTTGATGGATGTGTACCGAAGAAACACGGATGGAGCATTAGAAAAGCTACAGAATCGGCTGAAAGATGCGAAGCAAGACCGAGCCGTTCATCGGGGGCCCAACGCGCTGCAGACAGCCACCATCGATGCCATGGACAGGGCAACAGAAGAGTACCTCTCTACGCATCGAAACGCGAAAGAAGTCCCCTACGCGGTACTAAAACAAGCACGAGATATTGTGCAGAGCACAACGGGTGATGCCCATGTCAAAGGCCGCACATCCCCAGAGGGCTGGAAGCACCGAAACGAGCAGCGACTGCAACAGCAGAGGGCCAGATTGCTGGTTGTGGAGGAGCAGCGCAAAGAGGACCTCCAAAAAACAGCTCGGCGCCATGAGGAGCTTGTGGAGGCGGCAGCGGAGCAACGCCGCATTGAAGCAGCGGAGCAATTGTGTGCTGTATGGGAAACACGCGCCATGCTGTTTCTCTCCCACAAGGTATTCGCCAAGGCCCTTCTTCAGTTCAGAACCCACCAGCACCTTGTCTCGTCGTACTCATGCCTTCGGGAGCATTGGACGTTATGGCACGAGCCTGCTGAGGATCGAGCAACAGTACTCCGCCGACTTCGCCTTAAAGGGAAGCTTCGATTCGCATTGTGCGCCGCACGGCTATTAGGCTTCCACCTTGTCCGCAAGAAGCACATCAAGAGCATCACGACAATGTTGTCTCTGCGGCTTTCCTCTCAGAGG
Source organism: Bodo saltans (assembly GCA_001460835.1). Lineage (NCBI taxonomy): Eukaryota > Euglenozoa > Kinetoplastea > Eubodonida > Bodonidae > Bodo > Bodo saltans. Next base: position 66,272 of record CYKH01001593.1, read on the forward strand.
TTTATCTACGCAGTGCGTCACTATATTTGCAGCGTGCGGCTCGCTCAGCGTCGCATCCGACGGTACTTAGCGTGGAAGAGAGCTAGAATTGTGGTGCTGCTCCTTCAGTGGGATGCGGTAGAGCGTGACATGCGGAACCCAAACTTCTCGCCACTTCTCGGGCGAAGCGTGGTGATGGATTCTTCTGAGCACAGTGGGAAGGGTGCTGTCCCCGAATTGCCGCCCTCCGGCCAACCCACCGCCCACACGAAAGACGTGAAAGCCACTGGCGGAAAGAAAAGCGCCAAAGGGTCCAAGGATGCGGTGAAGGAAGTGGTGAAGTCTGAGGATGCGATGGTGAACGAACTGGTATCTCGTGACAAGTACGACGCCCCCATACCCTTCGATGTCCGTGTCGCGGTGGTGAAACGACTATGGGCAGAGCATCGAAAGCGTTTCTACAGCGTCGAGCAGGCCATCTTGCAGCGTGTGGATCAAGAAGAGTACTACAAGGCGATGAAGGCATATCAGCAATTAACGCAGCGAAAACAAGCTGCAGTCCTAAGCCCCAAAGCCCCACGCCCTCGTGTGCTTCCTATTCTCCTTCGAAGACAGACGTTGATTCACGCGATTCAACCGTTTTTGGACATCACGCGTGCTCTTCTGGTGAAAGCCAAAACAGTGGCGGCAAGAAGCGCCGTGCGAGACAATCTTCATTTTGAATACTTTAACAGGAGAGAAGCGTTCACATCATTGCTGCACGTCAATGACGATAGGATGGTGGCTGCATTTGAACTGAAGACACACACTCGCATGCCAAGACTCCATCTCCGCGACGAGGCGATGGTTGCGATGGACGATCGAAACGACGCCGCCGGTGCAATTGTCTCAAGCCCTCGCACCTTTTCTTCTTCCATGACCGGCGGCGACGCATCCCTCCGTTCAAAGTCTTTCTCTCACGGATCTCCAGTAGCCTCGACAACACCTAAAGGTGGCGATTTGGTGGAGATTGTGAGCACCAAAGCAGTGGAGGTGTTGCAGCGGCGCTTTCCTTCCGAGAAAGCCTTTGCCATTCTAGGCAAGCACATTGAAGCCATGTGCCGACCGATGGAGCAGGCGGTGAGAGACATGGAAGCACCCGCTCCACCACCTCAGGCTGCTGCCGGAAAGGGTACGAACACCGCGGGCAAGCAGTCGCCAAGGGGGACTGCGAGGTCGCAGATGCCGCCAACATCTGCCGTCAATGCAACGCACAAGTGAGTGTGTGCGATGACATATTTCTCTCCTTTGGCGGAACTAGCAAGAGATTGCCGCCTTCATGTCGGACTCTTGTGCATGTACCTTGTATTGACTTTCAAAGTTTATTTTTAGTTCTGTGATACTACCTGTGAATTCCTCCCAAGACCATTACTTGCATCGTTGTATGACTGACTGCGTCATGATGTGTATATCAATGATAGAGTCGTATCGATGATGGGGTTGGGTTGATCATTTCATTCCCACGATCACTCTCTCTTTTGCTGCTGATGGAAGCGACTCCTTTCAGGTCTACTTTACGTTGCGTGCCTTTTGAACAATCGTTTTTGTTGACTCTCTGTTTTTTCATCGTTAGTTTGCTCTTTTTAAAAAAATCTTTCTCCACCCCAAGAGCCGTCATAATTTAGAAAAGAAAGAAATTCTCGCAAAGGACGCTCCAGATGCAACCGCTAGAGCTGCTACTGCTCATACTTCTCATCAGCGCATCAGCTTGTGTTCGTGTTCCCGTGGCTGATCATGTTGCCGGGGACGCTTCTACAACCGACGCCGAACAACACAATCGCCAAGATTCTGATCCACAGCAACAACCACCAACAGATGTAGTGGTTGGAGGAGAGACCAGCAGGGCAGCAGAGGAGGTTCCCCATCATACGCTCGAGCTACTGTTGCATCGATTGCATGAGGAACGAAAGCGTGCTTTCTTTGGCGTAAAGCGATGTGCGCTGTTAACAGTGGACTACAAAGATATGACGATTGTTGCACAGGACCTCTACGATGCTGCAATAAAATTAAACGAGCTTCATGCGTACCAGGCCGAAGAAGCCAAGAGCGGGGGAGCAGAGCTCGCTCGTGTATTAGAAAGTGCAGAGTCGATACTATTCCATCAGATCAGGCTGGTAGGAAAGATGCTCATCAACTCTGGCCTCATGGCTGACTGGGATTTTCCATCTGTCATCCTACGCCTCCCTCAGCTCTCCCAAGACTTTGGAGTACGGGTTGAGGCCCTTAGTGCCATTTGCCAAGATGTTTCTGAAGAAGGACATGGAAAAAGGTTTGTCGTGTGGCTAGCAACGAAGCAGCCGCGAGGCGAGCATGCAGTCGAGGTAGACGGTGCCACCGCCATGCACCACGCCGATATCGTCCGGGCATGCCTCACGGCGGACAACGAGGGCAAGGGAGATATTCGGAGGTACACAGAGCAGTCACTAGATTCCGCATCGCTCGATGACGTCACGCAACTTGTGTTCCAGTGGCTGGGCGATTACATCAACGGACAGCGTCGCACGATTGCCATCCATGGAGAGTCTCGAACGTTTGGCGTTGCGGACGCACTGGCGTTGTTTGGTCTCCTCCAGCAACTTGTTCGCAGTGGCCCGGAGAGGGTCACCAGGGACGCCCCCTCCCTTGGAACAGTTCCTGAGGGTAAATTTGTATGGGAGCAGCTCTCGGAGTTGTTTCGAGACCTCAAAGCAGAACGCACAAAACTGCACGAACTGATCACTGGGGTGGACGTCATGCTGAGCCGCCGCGTAGCGCCGTTTGAAGCAGTTCAGCCTTCTTCTGACAGTGCGTCACACACATCGAATGAAGGAATGGACACGGGCGGTAGCACTGCGGCAGAAGTAGTAGTGAATAATGCGGTGCCTGGCTCTGCTGCAATGAATCAAGAAGCGATGGAGAGAATCTTCGCGGCGCTGAGGGAAAAGTTGGCGAGTGGAAACCTTGGGACGCTCACCGGCGTTACAGCCACGCCACTGCAGCAGCAGCAACCCCCAACCTCTTCAACGGCAGGAGACACGTTGCAAGGCGGAGCACCACCAGTTGAGCCTGAGTACGCGGATGTGTCGTGGTTGACGCGTTCCTTTGTTCGCGTGACGCGAGATGCTGATGCCGACGCCACCATCGACGTGCTGCCGCTCCCCCTCCATGCATCGATGCGCAGTGCGTTGCGTGACGGGTCCACCACCACCTTGTGCTCAGGCAACACTGCCCTTGCCCCTGGTGTCGCAACGAGGACGTACCCTGGTGTCGTCGAGCTCACCATCAGCAACCTTGGCGTGATCTCGTCCTTAGCAGACGAGGCCCTGCTGTACGTCTACCGGGAGTGGGACGTACACGTTGAGGAGCAACTGCAATTGTTGTCGAAGGCATTTCATCAAGGCCCTTATGGTGATGAAGAGGAAGGCATGACCACCGCTACCGACGAAATCATCGAAAGCGATCGACGCACTGCTTCTCGTTGGTACGGACTCAACGAGGGAGGCTGTGTGCCGACTGTGAAGCCTAAAATGTTTGATCGGTTGCTTGACCCAACAGAAGCTGGTAGCGACGACGTGGGCGGTGAGCTCTGTGATCCACGGGGGCAGCCGTATTCGGTCCCTCCACACCGCCGTAACATTGTCAGATTGAAACGATTCCACAAGAAGAGTGACGATGAGGGAGCACTTATGTCGCCGCCCCCAGCCCCCACCAAGGAAAAAAAGCGAGCGAACCAAATCGTCCTGGCTCTCAACTTAGCCACGTCGGGCAAGATTGTGCCGTTCCTTATGGATGTTGTTCGTCCATCGTTATTCTTCTTCAGGAGCCTCACCCTTGGTGCGCGGTACACCCTACCGTGGACAGTGGAGCACATACATCAGTTCACGTTGGAGCATGTGGCGAGCAGCCTGATCATAACTTCCGCAGATGCTCTGCAACGTCGTGTTCTTGAAGGAGAGCATGTCGAGAATGCTGTGCTTTTCATCATCCCTAGAACCGATGACGATGAGCAGCGAGAGTTTGATCAAGATGAGTGCCCTTTGCAACCAGACGTATCGTCATTAGCTGCTGCGTTGTTATCAGAGGGCAACAAACTACGCGTGGAGCTCTCGAAGGCCTGTGGGAGCCCTTGCGTGGTGCATATTGTGGTCACACCTCCCCCTAGACAAGAAGAGGGGGGCGTTGAGTGGTTGCCCCATAGCCTTAGAGTTCTATCTGTTGATGGGGGTGGTGCTACGGACACCATGGAGCAGCCCCTAGGTTGGGGATTCGATACGAACTCATTTCTGACACGAGTTGATGAGATCGACTCTTCGTCGCTACGATTCGTCAATAGGCCAAAGTCAGAGTGGCGAGCAGAAGCTGCGAAATTGCGCCTTGCTGAGGGCTGTGCTACGCCAGCCTACATGCTCCTTCTCCGGAAGTTGAACCAAGGTGACGAACAGCGTCGCGCACAGCATGCCATCGCCGCGCTCCGCTTCCCTGGTCCGACAGTCTTCTCCCCACGGGTGGACTATGGGCGGTATTTGGGAAATCATTTTATCAAGTTTCTGCGATCAGTGCACAGGCCTCGTGCAGGGCTGATTGAGTTGCCCTTTACTGCTCCCATCTTCTCGGACATTCTCCGATCCTTCTCCACTGCCACCACGTCCACCAGGTGGCTCTACCTGCTGATGTCCAGCGGGCCAGCAACAGAACAGGCGCAGTGCACCAACAGCTTACGCCGTGCCTCCATGAGGATGCGTGATGTGCAGGCAGCAGAATCGGAGGAGGCAGAGGAGGGCTACAGCGATCACCACCCCATGGAGGGGCGTGGTCAGTTCCGCTTTGGCGTTGTCAATGCAACGACTCAGCCTCATTTCTTTCATGAGCTTGGGAGGGCGGCCACGTACGTTGCGCACAGCACATCGATGGGCGATACACCGAGTACACTGGTGGAGGTGCCTATGACGACGATCACTTCTCCATCTGAAGAAGGCGAAGACGTTGCAGAGGTTCAATGCGAAGTTCTTGTCGTGCACCTGCCCTCCTCAACGTTAGAGTGGTGGGGCGGAGTGCCTTTGGACGCTGTGGAGAGGCTGCCGGTTGCACTGCTTGCTGGGCACGTGGATGCCAAAGGGTCGTCAAACGGGTTGCTGAAGGATGCCCATCAGCTATGGGCAAGTCATCACAATGCAGAACGCCCCACGCCCACCACACGCAGCACGACGCCCCTTCTGAGTCTTAGGAAGTGGCCAGGCTGGTCGGTGGTGCCAGTAGGAGCACGCAAGTTCCCAGTGTTACAATACCACCAACACCGTCAAGGCGCGAAGGAGGAAGCCATCATTCCTGCCTCATTGCCTTTAGATTCTTCGATGGACGTTGTGCTACTGTACGACACATCCTGCGCGTTGTGCGCCCCTGCGCTGCTTGGATATCAACAGTTGGTGAGATGCAACTTGACGACCGGCTCGTCGATTCAACAAGCCTCCAGAACCAACAACGCTGGCTTTCCATTGAGGCGCCGTGGGGCGTACGACGTCGCGAACCTCACCGACATGCAACAACACGTGCCGTGGGCCTGGGACGTGCTGCAGAGTCTCGTGAACAGTCCTGGTGAAGTACCACCCCTCCCAATGCTTCTGGTGGGGAGTGAACATTCGCACACAGTCACGCTGCCAAGCCCATGGGTGTGGAATCAACAACTGCGTAGCTACTTTGATGTCATGGAGGCTGAGCACCAGCAGCGACTGAGTGCATCCGTCACGGATTGCGGTGCAACAGATGGAGAGCTATGCGCAGTGAAGTCCTCTGGGAAGTGGAAGGATGACGCCTTCCAACGATGTTTCGTTGACGACGCCTTATCACGACGGGAATTAGTGTCGCAGAAGTTTCGTGTCAACGTTCGACGACCGTCGTCGTAAAGAAAAACGCACGACGAACTTTCTTAGCACCAGGCGACACGGATGCGTGGGCGTTTTTAAAGCCCCCCCTTGTTTGTTTTGTTGATTTGTTATTGAATGTGCTTGCTTCTTTTTCTCCCTTGTACATACAGATACTTCTTGCAACCACTCCAACGATCCTTACTTTATTTCTCTATTTCATCTCAATTCAACAGGTGTCGATGTCAGGCCGAGGGTCTTTCTCGCTGCGGCGAACCTCGTCGAATGCTGATAAGGCGATTGTTGCTGCGATGCAGCAACGGAAAGATCTCCGGCAACCCTCCGTCACGGCGATGATGGAACTTGTTGGTGAGGACCCGAACCTTATGGAGTTTTCCATCAGTCAAAAAGAAGAAGAAACAATCGAGTCAAAGTTGCGATCGACGCTACCAGAAAACACACGTGATGGAACGCAACTTGCTCATCATTTCAATCAACACTTCAAGCCGCTGCTACAAATTCGAGATTCGTTGGATTACGATGCCGATGCCGCCGATCCTGTCCTTGGCGGAAACATCCCTGTGATCATGGACGTACTGCTGAGCTCCCTCCGCCAGCTCAAGACCGCGCCACAAATTCGAATCCTTTCCGCACTAAAACGTTTTTATCGAGCGGTGAGCACAATGTCCCGATTGATTCGACGCCGCAACAGTCAGCGTCACGATATGCTGCTGAATGTAGTGAACTGGTGGGAGACGCAAGAATCTCAATTCAGGCATCGCCTTGAATCGGACATGCAAAGTCCGTTGTTCCGCTTCCACAACGAGGTGATCAAGATCATTGAAATGAAACAGAGTTTGACAATTCCTGCAGAGGTCAAGTTTGGGATTGTGAAATTACTGTACTTTCGGCAACGAATGAGCAGTGCCAAGAAGTGGCACATGTGGTTGGAGAAGGTCAAGACAACTCTGAAACTGATGAATGCGTACAAACGCGGCGCCGAACGAAACTCTAGCGGGCGCTACCCCGAACCAACAGAATCCAAAATTCGAGCGTTACGAAGAACGTACTTTGAGATTTGTGATAAGTGCCCACAAGAGACGTCGTTTGATCCACACAATATCACCTACGATCGACTAATGGATGTGCGCAACGAGCTTGCCAGAGTGAAGTCATCAGAGAATCGATCTCGGCTCTTGGAGGACTTTCACCGGGCACTGAAGGCGACAAAGGAGCGTCGAAAGGCAACGTTTGACAACATGGAAGCCCGTCGAGAGGATGATTACAAGAAACGTGCTGCGGAGCGACGAGTGCAGCAGATTGCCTTCGAGGAAGTTCAGCGCCAGCGGCAGGAGGTCATGATGAGCAGTAGCCATAAAAGCAAATCGCGCAGATCTTCCAGTGTTGTCACTATGCGTCTCGACGATGAAGAAGAAGGTGGGGGTCTCTTTCATCCCGGTGGTCGCTCCGGTGCAGTGGAATACTTGGATGCATCCGGCAACGGCAGCGACGGAGGCTCTCCACGACCTCGGCACGGTAGTGCGACCATATCTCCAAGAACGTCTCGAGCAGCCTCGTCAGTGTCCTACCATAACAGCCGCACTGCGTCGTTAAGTGGTGTGAGCAGTGAGCACACAACCCCAAAGGCAGGAGTTGTCGTTTCGTTTCTCGACGACGCCCCTCAGCTGCCTGCCGCCGCCCGTAAAGTTTCCGTCACACATAGCGGCACCTTCGCCGCATTCGTCAGCGGTGGTGGTGGAGGGACTCCCCTCGATGAGGGATTTGAAGCCTCGGGCTCATGGGGAAGTGGAGGAGGTGGTCAGTTACGACGAGCCAGCAGCCTCAGTAAGATCCCCTCCATGCGTCGCTTGTCTGAGGGCAGCCCCCTCTCACGCCGGGCCTCAGAGAGCAGCCCAGTGCTCAGAATGGTAGATTTAGAGAGTGAGCTAGAGGCAAACCCGTTGGCTTTCTTAGAGAAGTTTGGGACTGCTCAGTACGAACAGACACTACGAGACCGCGAGAGGAAACTGCGCGAGGAACTTGCGGCATCTGGGCTGGATGAAGAGCGGCAATGTGTTCAGGCGCTGATCATGCGACGCAACTTGACCCCCACCCCCGCACTTGAACCCTTCTTTTTATCACACAACAGTAGTTCATTACAGGCGATACCGGATCCCGGAGCTGTCACGACGGTTCCTGCGGCCCCTCCACCTACCGCCAAACTAGGAGCAACACCCCTGCCGCTTAATGTGAACGACGTCTCTGTGTTGTCCTTAACAAGCGAAGGAAGTGGCATCGCTGCCGACGACGACGACGGCCCTGGTGTGCTGTTCAAGAAGAGAGCTGAAGACGACAGCATGCGGGTGCACATGCCAACCTCTTCGTGTGTGCGCCTTCGTCAATACCCTAACATCGTGCGGAAGGAGTTTGACGAGGACAAGGAGATCGGGAGCTGCGGCCTTCCAGGACCCAGATCCAACTCTTCCTTCAGCATGGTGCGGCTTAAGCGTGTCCCTGAGGGCACATTGATGACCAAATCTAGAGATGCGCTAAACAACAACACGTCGGCACCATCTCATCTTATTGCCATCACGCCTGTGGTAGGAATGCTATCAGAGACGTCATTATTCCGGAAAGCAACGCCCAATTTGATCGCCCAAGTGAACCCATGGACAACAAAGCCAGCAGCGGTAGGGGGCCCTATGACCCTGCGGCAGGCAACCCTGGAGTATGCTCTCTCACCTAACGTAGTGGCGAGAAAGGAAACTCAACGGGATAAGCTTCTTGATCGCCAACAACCGTCACGATTGGCCGCCCCCCTTACTCCGTACCAATCAGCGCAGGAGATGGTGAAGGAGGGGCACGTTGTCTTGACGGGGGAGGACCGAGATCCCGTTCACCACTTGCTGAGGTCAAAGGTAGTGAACAGCACAGTAGCACGTGAACAAGTGCGTAGAGAGCGGGATCACACTATGTGGATCTCGCCCCCGCTTGTTGGCGGTGGCGAGGTGAAGAAGCAGCAACACCAGCGTGCAGGAGCCTCCTTGACATTGCCTGCTCATCACACTTTATCTTCACAGGCAGGTACCGCCTTGGTGCAGCAGAGTGCAACAGCAGCTGGACCCCGTGCGAGTGGTCCCCGTGCAGAACTTCGCCGACAGCAGCCCGCCTCATTTCTAGGCGGCGCGTCGTCACCTGCAACACGTCAAGCAAGCAGCAGCGCGAATGCCTCTTACAAGCAAAAGCTGCAAGAGATTCTACTCGCAACTGGATCGTTGTGATCATCAACAAAAGGAGACAGAGCACAAGAGTTTTACTGTACATTAAGCTGAACGCTGATTACCGGTATGTTGATACATTACTGCATGTACTGTAGTGTTGGCCCGAAAGACAAGGCTAAGACAGAGTTGACAGTTTTTAACGATGTGGTAAATGCGACGCAACAAATGTCAGAGTTGACGTGTAAATTTTATTTTTGTTTCAACTCTACTTAGCAAGAGTTTTCATACATGCATGACTAACCTGAGCACTCCCATCACTCAATACCGATGTGCACAGCACTGTATTATCTATTAGTCTTTGGTGTAGCGGCAGTGGTTGCTGCAGAAACCGACCGCACGGCCCTCAATTGCACGACCGACACCTACGTCAACGTCGCTGCACTCATTTCAACAGCTGGGCAGTACGATGTGAGCTGCACTGGGTTCTCAGAGTGGTCTGTGTGGATCGTGGGCTGTGCTAGCAACGGCACCAATAATAGCAGCAACAGCGTAGTGAGCATCCGACTCCTAAACTCCCCCACGCAGGTTCACGTGACCGACAACGCAACACTGCTCCCACCAACCGTCAACGCAACGCTAGCAGGATGCAGCGTAGACATCACATATCTATCCGATACTGTGGTTCCATCAGATGCAACGCTCCCTCATGTGCTTGTGTCCTCAACGTCCTTCATGGGCAACATCAGTGTCGTCCTCCTCGCAGCACTTTACCTTGAGAGGAACTTCATCGCCATCCTAGGCAACAACAGCGGCGGAATAGAAAGTGTTGCACTACGTTGCGACCAAGGCTCATCCATTGTGTGTCGTCGAGCAGACAACACCAGTTACAGCATCTGCTCACCTCTTCAAGGAACTAGTGTTATCTTGCTTGCCCCAGGCTGTCCTCAGATCGGCGCCCTCTCTGTTCATCTCGATGGGACCAATGTAACAGGGTCGATGTGGTTGAAGACGGACTTCACTTCCACGTCGTCCTTCTCTTTTATCCTCATTGATAACTTGACCCAAACCTCAGTGACTCCGTCACCACGGGCCAACACTATTATCGCGAAGGACGTGCAAGGGCCTTTGGTGTTGTCAACCGTGCTCAATTTGCGAAATCCGTTCTCATCTTTCAACGCGTACGACATACGTCAATGCAATTTGATAGCAATAAACTGTACCATGACAGCAGATACATGGCTCGGTGCCACCACAATATTTTCGCTTAGCAATGTAGTTACACTTCGGATAATGCTAATCGGTGTTTTAGTCACTGGGAACTTTCTCTTCGCTGCGATTTCCTCCGACGCCATTAGCGAGGGCGCAGCATTGTGGCCGGTGCGTATTCGGATTGTCAATTCCTCATTGCACTCCACTACACAATTTCTAGCCTTCAGTGCTCCCAATCCATCTCCCATAAGCAAGAACGTATTGTCGATGAGTGCTGTGGACTCTACGTTCGTGTTAGACGGATTTGCAGCGGAGCTACTAAAATTTTACTCCAACTCTGCTTCGTCGAGCGTTCCACCACTTTTGATGACGGTGTCGATACTATTTTCTCAATGCACCATCAACACTACCGTTAACAGCATTCCACTGCTCTACACTTTATCACCTAACCAAGCCCAACCACTACCTATTCTACACAACTCCAGCATTGTGTTCGAAGACTCTGTGGTCTGCCAGATGTGGGAAACGTACGTCAATTACTTTGGCACCGTCTTTCCACCCGTGCCCCTCATCCAAGCTGATCTCAACGCAACGACCATCGTCTTTGCACGCTGCAACATCTTCGTGCAGCAAGTATCCACTCCAATAGACCCAGCAGTAGCGCTGCTCCTTTCCGTAACCAATGCGATGACCACCTCCTCGCTGCACTTCATCAACTCCTCCATCACAGTAGCCGCCAACATCACGTCGCCGCTACGTACGTTCCCTATCAGCGTCAACGCCATGAGCAGCTCCAACATCACCCTCACCAACACGACGCTCACGAACATCGTTGCCCTCGTGCAGCTGCTCAACACTTCCTCACCCCACGATCCACCATTTAGTGCCCTCGCCGACAACCCCCTCTCAATCTCGCTACCAATAGGCGCAACGTCTGATGGGGGCACCTCCTCGTTGGACTACGCTGCTGGAGCTGCGTTGGGAAACCTACTTGTCGTTATTGTATCAGCTGCCATGTTGCATTGCGTTCACCTCCTGCAGAAGCGCCTTCGGCGTCACGCACGTGGAGATGCTGTACCGCAGCCCTCAGGAAAGGCGCTGCATTCTTTTGCTGCAGCAGCACTGTCTTCCTCTGCCTCAAAAAAAGTGACCCCAGGTGAAGCAATGCCATCCTCACCCACGAGGAAGACGTTGTGTTCGGTTCCAACCTCAGTGATTGCCCTCCTCCCCGCATCTCCACTTCCAGGGAGCGTTCGGCTGGTGTACGTTGTGCTGCTGCAGCCCGGCATCGGTGCTTGCATCGCCCTGATGGTGAGCCCCGAAAGGAACATAAGCTCAGTCATCTGCGGTGCTCTGTTGATGATGATTTGGCTCTTATTCCCTTTCTACTGTGGGCACAAGATTTTGATACAGGGGCGCTCTCAAGCCCAGCCAGTTCATCGATCAGCACCCTCGGAGTCAGCGTTTCTCCTTCGCAGCGTGAAAATGCGGGACGTGCCTCGCAGCAGCGCCAGCCACG